>ONZH01030360.1:0-40919 GCA_900303285.1 Rhinella marina | reverse complement strand
TAAGGAGAAAAGAAAGATGTAAAAATTATGTACATCATAGGCTGTTTAAATTAGTTGCCTCCAAGGCAGGGGCTTGGCCTGGGTGGCAAGCACACAGCACTGGCCCATGTGTAGCGGCCCACCCTTAACCTGTTTAACTCCGCCTACCATAAAGCCGGTATAGGTAAATGGGCTTTAAATGGTTAAAAGGCGGCAGATTTACCAACCCCTGAGCTGAAGAGACTCCATTGAGTACAATAGGGTCTGCTCAGGATGCCTGCTCCTTTACCGAACAAAAAAGTCTTGCATGCAGAACTTTTCTGCCCGGTCTTTTTAACAGAATCTGTGACCCAAGCGCAAATGTGAATGGATAGTATTAGACGTATAGCATCAGATGTATGTTTAACACACAAATACAGAGCAAGATCACTACATACACACAGCACCAGAACCAAACCTAGAGGTCAAACACAGCACCAGAACCAAGTTCACTGCATGAATACAGCACCAGAACCAAACCCATAAGTCAAAAACAGCACCAGAACCAAGTTCTCTACATAAATATAGCACCAGATCCAAGTTCTCTACATAAATACAGCACCGGAACCAGGTTCTCTACATAAATACATCACCCGAACCAAGTTCTCTACATGAATACAGCACCAGAGCCAAGTTCTCTACATAAATACAGCACCAGAACCAAACCTAGAAGTCAAACACAGCACCAGAACCAAGTTCACTGCATGAATACAACACCAGAACCAGGCCCATACGTCAAATACAGCAACAAAATAAACAAGAAATATAGCACCATAACTAAACCCATAAGTCAAATACAGCACCAGAACCTAGTTGAATACATAAATACAGCACCAAAACCAAGTTCTCTACACAAATACATCAGCAGAACCAAGTTCTCTACATAAATACAGCACCAGAACCAATTTCTCTACATAAATACATCACCAGAACCAAGTTCTCTACATAAATACATCACCAGAACCAAGTTCTCTACATAAATACATCACCGGAACCAAGTTCTCTACATAAATACAGCACCAGAACCAAGTTCAATACATAAGTACATCACCAGAACGAATTTCTTTCCATAAATACATCACCAGAACCAAGTTCTCTACATAAATACAGCACCAGAACCAAGTTCTCTACATAAATACAGCACCAGAACCAAGTTCTCTACATAAATACAGCACCAGAACCAAGTTCTCTACATAAATACAGCACCAGAACAAGTTCTCTACATAAATACAGCACCAGAACCAAGTTTCAATACATAAATACAGAACCAGAACCAAGTTCTCTACATAAATACAGCACCAGAACCAAGTTCAATACATAAATACAGAACCAGAACCAAGTTCTCTACATAAATACAGCACCAGAACCAAGTTCAATACATAAATACATTACCAGATTTTAAAGGTTTAGTACAGATACCATCTGAGTAGTCAGGTCAGCCCTCGCCATATGAAACTACAGCTCCTAGTATGGCCTGAACAAGTGTAAAGGGATGCTGGGAGTTGTTGCGCAAAACAGCATGCTACCACCCATCATCAGCTGCAGATCATCCAGGTGACTACAGCTCCCATCATACACAGTCAGTAGCATAATAATAATTTCCATTTAGTGACTTACAGGTGACGTCTCTTCCTGAGTTCTTCCCCATCTGGTTCAGACCACCATGACGACTCATCCCATCCACAATGCAGCTTTGCAGATTTTGCCAAGAAGATGTCTTCAGCTTCACGCTTTACCAACACATTGGCACCCTGCATACTGACACAAACTCATCTTAGTGCCACATTCTGTGCCCTGAATATAACAGCAGCATTAGTGCCACATGCTTTGTGCCCTCTGCATATAGTGCCACACACTCTGTGCCCTCTGTATATAGTTCAACATACTCTGTGCCCTCTGTATATAGTGCCACATACTCTGTGCCCTCTGTATACAGTGTCATATGCCCTGTGCCCTCTATATATAGTGCCACATACTCTGTGCCCTCTGTATACAGTGCCATATGCCCTTTACCCTCTGTATATAGTGCCACATGCTCTGTGTCCTCTGTTTATAGTGCCACATGCTCTGTGCCCTCTGTATATAGTGTCATATGCCCTGTGCCCTCTGTTTATAGTGCCACACACAGTTCCCCTAATGCTAGTGCCACATGCTTGGTGCCCCTTATAAAACGTGCCTCTTATATGTGCCCCTTTGTGTATAGTGCCCCTTCAGTGTGCCTCCTTTATGTATTTTGCCTCTTGCAGTATATGTGCCCATTTGTCTATAGTGACCCTTCAGTGTGCCCTCTGAATACAGCGTACACACACTGTATTATAATACTCGGTAAAAGCTAGATTGCAGTGGGTGAGACGTCACTGGCTACAAGTTGCTAACGGTCACATGACAAGCTAGATGCAGTGGGTATATAGAGTATATACAGCAGTGCATATAATATATATCTATACAAACTGCATCTATTATACCTCGTACCTCACATATCAGTATACGGCTGTATATACTATATATCTGTACACACTGTATCTATTATACCTTGTACCTCACATATTAGTACACTGCTGTATATACTATATATCTGTACACAATACATCTATTATATCTACTACCTCACATATCAGTACACTGCTGTATATACTATATATCTGTACACACTGCATGTATTATACCTCATACCTCACATATCAGTACACTGCTGTATATACTATATATCTGTACACACTGCATGTATTATACTTCATACCTCACATATCAGTACACTGCTGTATATACTATATATCAGTACACACTGCATCTATTATACATCATACCTCACATATCAGTACACTGCTGTATATATATCTGTACACACTGCATCTATACTTTTATAATACATGAAGTATATACAGATATATAGCATATACAGCAGTATACTGATATGTGAACTACGACGTATATTAGATGCAGTGTGTACAGATATATAGTATATACAGCAGTGTACTGATATGTGAGGTATAATAGATATAGTGTGTACAGATATATAGTATATACAGGAGTGTACTGATATGTGAGGTACGAGGTATAATAGATATAGTGTGTACAGATATATAGTATATACAGCAGTGTACTGATATGTGAGGTATGAGGTATAATAGATGCAGTGTGTACAGATATATAGTATATACAGCAGTGTACTGATAAGTGAGGTATGAGGTATAATAGATGCAGTGTGTACAGATATATAGTATATACAGCAGTGTACTCATATGTGAAGTATGACGTATATTAAATGCAGTGTGTACAGATATATAATATATACAACAGTGTACTGATATGTGAGGTGTGATGTATAAATTACACCTTGTATCTCACATGAGTACACTGCGTTGTATACTATATACCTGTAGAAACTGCATGTATTATACCTCGTACCTCACATATCAGTACACTGCTGTATATACTATATACGTTTACCCACTGCATCTATTATACCTTCTACCTGACATATCAGTACTCTGTGTGTATATGTCAGGTGAAAAAAAATGCAGTGTGTAGAGATATATGTGGACAGTCATATATTATGGTCACTGTGTTAGAGTTAAGGTCCAGTATTGGGGTTAGGGGTCAGTATTGGGGTTAGGGGTCAGTATTAGGGATAGGCGTAGTATTAGCATAAAGCTACATTCAGACGACCGAAAGTGTTTTGCAGTCCCCAAATTGTGGATCCGCAAAACACAAATACTGGCCTTGTGCGTTCCACATTTTTCGGAACGCACAGTGCCAGCCCTATATAGAAATGCCTATTCTTGCGGACAAGAATAGGGCATATGCACTATATTTTTTGGGGGGAACGGAACTACGTATGTGGACAGTACATGGTGTGGTGTCCGCATCTTTTGCGGCCCCATTGAAATGAATGGGTCCGCACCTGTTCGGCAAAATTGCGGAACAGATTCAGACTTAGAAATATGGTCGTCTGAATACGGTTGTCTGAATGCACCCTTAGGGCCAGTATTAGAATTAGGGTCAGTATCAGTTAGGAGCAGTACTGGGGTTAGAGGCAGAGTTAGGGTACATTCAAACAACCGTATTTCCATTCACTTCAAAGGGGCCGCAAATCCTAAGTTCCGTTCCGCAAGCCCCGCAAAAAAAAGATAGAGTATGTCCTATCCTTGACCGCAATCGCAGACAAGAACAGGCATTTCTATCATAGGGCTGGGCATGTGTGTTCCACAAAATGTGGAATGCACACGGCCAGTATCTGTGTTTTGTGAATCCGCAATTTGTGGACCTCAAAACATCCAGAAAAAAACCGCAGCACTCTCAGGTCTTCAAATACTCTTTGTTTTATTCCACCTTCCTTAGTGCGACGTTTCGACCTCCCTCGGTCTTTCTCAAGCATAAAGTGTGGGTCCCCACACCAACATATAAATACACTCCCCCATGTGTCACATGATTACTTAATTGGTTCCCCCATACCATTCAGGATATGACATCATGAATCAGTGTAGTATAAAAAACAAAAATCATCACCAGTATATAGACATACATTTAAAACAGTCATAGTACCTGTGTAGAACTCATTACATGGGTCCCCCTGTGGGTATGGATGTGTAAAAGAGATAATTCGCTAGATCTCTCTGCTTCCGGTCGCCGCAGCGTCCACCACGTGTGGTTTCCGGGCTCCGTGCCTCTTCAGCACATCTGCGCATGCGCCAGCCAGCCTCAATGTGCTGAACACAGTTACGTGTCTTTAATGCTTCTGCGCATGCGCCAGCCGCCCTGCGGGAGCTACATACAGCCGTATGTCCAGCTGTTCTACTGCGCCTGCGTCAGGCCTATCGGGTGCAGAAAATCTATGTGTTCCCAACCTTATAGTATTGGAAATAGGTTTTTAAAGAAGGTCGAATCAATTGCATTGTTCTAAATGGACTTCTAATGAGTATGTAAAAATCTTAAGGTTGACTCATAACCACGTACTGTATTCTATGGCAAATAGATAGTCCTCAGAAGGGGTAAAGGCATTATTATCAATAGAGTCCACCAGGCTATCACAAAACGCCTATTCAGTAAAAAAGGGACACCCAATACCTCAAAATCAAGAAATCCTACAATTAAGAAGAAATCATAGGGCTATTCTATTGCTATGCCTCATCTTTGGGCTATTTAGTCCCACAGATTAATGGAGCTTTCATTCACACCACTGACCAGGGAAAGTGGGGGTGTACCCCTTATTGTGATAAGGGGGACCTCTCCTACATTCCTGTTGATTTACATCAACCCACACCTCAAGGGGTGCGTTACCTCGAAATCCCATTCCGAGGGAACGTAATCACAAAGCCAGGTGTGGCCACTCATACTTAGGAGTGGGGGCATTCCCCTCGTTCGTGAAGGACATGTCCCCAAACCTGATTCCAACCAAGCCAGATTTCTTCCACAGGACAGATGGCTCTGCGTAGAACCACCCCTCCTACAATGGAGTCGTCCTAGTCGTCCAAGCCCTGGTTCTAATAGGACAAATAGCCCACCCATGAGTTCCAATACCATAAAACAGAGCATTACTTTAAACAAGTCTTCTTAAATGAGGTCTTAAATGGTCCCAAAAATTGCAAAAGCAAATAAAGTCTAAGCGGTGTTCCTCTAAAACATAACAATAATGTAATTACTTCCTTCGGGCTTCGCCCAACGCTAAGAGTTCATAATGTCCAATGTAACGATATACAACCACCCACAGGGTTTGCCCAAAAACGGTGTGTCTATAAAGTGAAAAAATAGATATTTAGTGAACATTAAACACAACCTCTACGGTTGGGCACTAAACTTAATAAAATCATATCCAGAGAGACTCGTACTTATATATACAGTGTAGTAATACCTAGAGGAGGAAAACAGGATCATAACCGCATTAGTAGAGAGTTCCTATTTTGAACTCCCTATTTAAACCTTTTGGTTCTAACGTCTCAAGTTCATATATCCATTTTAATTCGAGTCTTTTCAAAAGTCGTTCTCTATCTCCCCCCCTCCTCTGCGGGGGTATACCATCAATTATGCGAAATCTCAGTTGAGAGACATTGTGCCTATATTTGAGGAAATGATCTGGCACTGGTTGTTCAGTCTTTTGAGGTACTGATTGTTCTTTCTCTGAAAGCAGTTTCCGGATTTGATATCTGTGCTGATTCAGTCTATTCCGAAATTCTTGTGTGGTTTCTCCCACATAAAAGAGTCCGCAGGGGCATTGTAGTGTATAGACAACAAATTCAGACTTACATGTAAAATATCCCTTTATGGGGTACCTTTTACCAGTCCTTGGGTGTGTGAAAGAGTTCCCTTTCAGTATGCCATTGCAATTACAACACCCTAGGCAAGGGTAACATCCCCTCCTCTGGACCAATGCATCAGTTTTTGGTTTAACATCTGCCCGTATGAGTTTGTCACCCAAATTCCCAGCCCGTCTGTAAGACATCAAGGGAGGGCGTCTAAACTCCTCTATGTTGGGGAAGGAGGCGGTAAGTATATGCCAATAGGACCTCAGTACCTGTGTGACCTGCATACTCTGTTTACTGTAAGTGGAAACAAAAGGTATTCTTTTCTCATCCTTCTGTTTCCTATCTTTGTGCAGGAGTTCTGTGCGATCCAATTTTTCTACTCTCTGTCTATGCCTTCCTACTAGGGCTTTAGGATAGCCCCGTTGATGGAATTTATCACTCATTTCATCCAGACGTTTCTCAAGCCGTGTGTTGTCTGTCACTATTTTTTGGCCCTCAATAGTTGACTGAACGGTAATGCTTCTTTCATATTTTGCGGATGGGCACTATCAAACCGTAACATATTATTTCTGTCTGTTAATTTAACATGCAGATCCGTCCTCAGAACGCCATTTTCTGGATATACAGTAGTATCCAGAAACTGTAACGCTATCTCTGAGGAAACCTGCGTAAACTGTAATCCCTCATGTCTTGAGTTAAGATGTGTGTGAAACAATGTTAACTCATCTAGTGTGCCTGTCCAGATGAGGAAAATGTCATCTATGTACCTCATCCAGCCACTCACAGCTGTGAAGTGGCTGGATGTGTACACAGACGTCTCCTCAAACATGGTCATGTAGATATTTGCGTACGTTGGGGCTACATTCGACCCCATCGCGGTCCCCCGCTGCTGCACAAAATAGTTGTCCTCAAATAAGAAATAGTTACAAGTGAGCACTATTTCAAGTAGTTCTAAAATGAACCTCATCTGATCTTTGTCTACATCATCATTGCATAAGGCCCATTCAACAGCCTCTATGCCTTTAGAGTAATCAATGCTGGTATAGAGGCTGGTGACGTCAAATGATACCATAACATTACCATCCGGGAATTGTAATTCTTGAAGTTTTGTTAGGAAGTCAGTGGTGTCCTTCACATATGACTTTGCTCCAATGGCGTATTGTCTCAAGTATTTATCCAGAAAGGTGGCAGCTGGAGAAAAAATTGAGTCAATACCTGACACTATCGGTCGGCCTGGGGGGTTGTGGAGATTCTTGTGTATTTTGGGCAAAATATACAAGATTGGTGTAACTGGGTGCTCGACTAACAGGTACTTGTGTAATTTCTCGTCTATGAGATCCATAGCATAGGCATTATCCACCAGAAGTTTAATTCTCCGCATTATATTAAATTTGGGGTCCGAGTTAACTTGTTTATACACCTCTGTGTCGTCTAATTGTCTTTTTATTTCCGCAATATACCTATCAGTGTCCATAACAACAGTTGCCCCACCCTTGTCCGCTTTTTTAATGGTAATATTCTTTTTATCACATAATTCTTTAAGGGCCTCATTCTCTGCTTTTGTTAAATTTGATCTCTTTTTATTCCGGGGTTCATGTTTGATCCTCTCTATCTCCTTCTTCACAATATTTATAAAGGTGTTGATAGCCTCATTGAACACTGGTGGTTGGAATTCACTGGGTACATGTAGGCCCATGTCCTTGAATCTAATCATATTTCTACCCCCAAAAAAATCTCTATCAGTCAAGCCTGTAGTCACAGTCAGTGGAGTGGATGTCTCTGATCCAGAGGGGGCAGTGTTCTCATAAAACACCCTAAGCTTAATGCGCCTAAAGAACTTATGCAGATCTATCTCACAATCAAACCAATTCATGTCAGACATAGGGCAAAATGACAATCCCTTGTCCAGTAAAGATAGTTCATTTTTTGTAAGCTTGACTGAGGATATATTTACCACAAGTGATGGTGTCCCCATTCCTACTTCCGTTGAGTGTATTTCTCCGTTCCCTTCTGTGCTGCCTGTAATGTCCTGTTGTCCAATGGAGGTTTTTTCGACCGAGTAATCCTCGTTCTGTCTGTTCCTCCTCCTGTGCCGATGTCCTCCCCTTCTCCTTCTTGCAGTTCCTTCGTTTCTCCCCTCTCGTTTCTGGCCAGACCATGTCCTAAAAAATGATGATGTTCTTCACTGGCTTCTCCCGACGACTCGGTGTCAGTAAAGAAGGATCTTTTGTTCTGACGTCTCCTAGGTCTTTGTCTTCCCTGTGCTCTGCCTCTTGGTCGTCCTTCTGATGTAGTTCTTTTATAGATGTCACCCCTCTGGTAATCTTCTTGGTCCCGGAACCATTTATGCCTTTTCGTTACCTCAATCTCAGCCCGGTATGCCTGTAGTTCTACAAGGGATTGTTCTTTCATTGTAGTGAAGTTTTGTAGCGTCATTAGTGTTTTCAACTGTTGTTCAAGAGATTCTAGTCTCATATTGTTCTCAACCAGTTCTTTCTGTAGAAACTCCATATTGAGTAGCATAATGTCCATTGAATACCGGTTTGAGATTACTTCAAATTTCGTGCAGAACTCCTGATTATTGGGTAATAGCACTGGTCTCAGATGGGTTCTCAGTCCTCTCGGTATACGTTCCGCCAAGTAGTATTCCCTCAAGGTGGAGAGATGTAATTCAAAATTGATCCGCTGTCTTAATTCAGTTACCCATTTTCTCTTAATTAACTCCTTGGTTGGTTTGTTCAAAAAGGATCCATCACCTACTGCTCCGTCTAGGATCCGTGTCACCTCCTCACTGGTATACATCGACCCTTTAGGTGAACTCATATTCCTCGACCACCACTTATTCCACTTGGTACAGAATGAAGTCTCCTTGTATCTCCAGTAGTGGTTCCCCGTGTGCAAGCTGCCAGACTGTCCACATGTATACATAAATATTCAATTGCAGCAGCACCTACGGTGATAGAACGTCCATAGTGTGGTGGTGCCGTCAGTGTCAGGTACCAGTCTGTAGTACCCCAGTTGCATGTAACATCCAGAAAAAAACCGCAGCACTCTCAGGTCTTCAAATACTCTTTGTTTTATTCCACCTTCCTTAGTGCGATGTTTCGACCTCCCTCGGTCTTTCTCAAGCATAAAGTGTGGGTCCCCACACCAACATATAAATACACTCCCCCATGTGTCACATGATACTTAATTGGTTCCCCCATACCATTCAGGATATGACATCATGAATCAGTGTAGTATAAAAAACAAAAATCATCACCAGTATATAGACATAGATTTTCTGCACCCGATAGGCCTGACGCAGGCGCAGTAGAACAGCTGGACATACGGCTGTATGTAGCTCCCGCAGGGCGGCTGGCGCATGCGCAGAAGCATTAAAGACACGTAACTGTGTTCAGCACATTGAGGCTGGCTGGCGCATGCGCAGATGTGCTGAAGAGGCACGGAGCCCGGGAAACCACACGTGGTGGACGCTGCGGCGACCGGAAGCAGAGAGATCTAGCGAATTATCTCTTTTACACATCCATACCCACAGGGGGACCCATGTAATGAGTTCTACACAGGTACTATGACTGTTTTTAAATGTATGTCTATATACTGGTGATGATTTTTGTTTTTTATACTACACTGATTCATGATGTCATATCCTGAATGGTATGGGGGAACCAATTAAGTAATCATGTGACACATGGGGGAGTGTATTTATATGTTGGTGTGGGGACCCACACTTTATGCTTGAGAAAGACCGAGGGAGGTCGAAACATCGCACTAAGGAAGGTGGAATAAAACAAAGAGTATTTGAAGACCTGAGAGTGCTGCGGTTTTTTTCTGGATGTTACATGCAACTGGGGTACTACAGACTGGTACCTGACACTGACGGCACCACCACACTATGGACGTTCTATCACCGTAGGTGCTGCTGCAATTGAATATTTATGTATACATGTGGACCTCAAAACACATATGGTCATGTGAATGTAGCCTCAGGGTTAGGATCAGTAGTAGGGTTAGGGGTCTGTATGGCGTAGTATTAGAGATAGGGAAAGTATTAGGGGTCAGTATTAGGGTTAGCAGTTATCAGTTTGCCTCCGTTCCGTCTTCATTCCGCTCTGACAGCGTTTTGGTGTCCGCTTGACTGAGCGGAATGGAAACAGATCCGTCATGACTACAATGTAAGTCAATGGGAACGGATCCGTTTACTCATGCACAATAGTAAGCGGATCCGTCCCCCACTGACTTTCAATGGAGTTCAGAACGGATCCGTCTTGGCTATGTAAAAGATAATACAAACGGATCCGTTCAGAACGGATGCAGACGGTTGTATTATCAGGACGGATCCGTTTATGAGAGCCTGGACGGATCTCACAAACGGATCCTGCTGACGCAAGTGTGAAAGTAGCCTTAGGGGTGCGACAGGGCCAGTATTAGGGGTCAGTACTAGGGGGTAAGGGGCTAGTATCAGGGTTAGGGGTCCAAGGTTAGAGGTCAGTACTAGGGTAGGGGTCAGGGGCCAAAATAAGTGGTCAGCGGCCAGTACTAGAGGTCAGGGCCCAGTACTAGGATTAAGGGTCAGGCAGGGCCAGTATTAGGGGTCAGGGGTCTATATTAGGGTTATGAGTTAATGCAGGTCAGTATTAGAGGTCAGGGGCCAGTACTAGGGTTAGGGGTCAGGCAGGGTCAGTATTAGGGGTCAGGGGCCAGTATTAGGGTCAGGGCCAGGGTAAGGCAGGGTGGTCAGTACTAGGTGGGCAGGGGCCAGTATTAGGGTTAGGGTAAGGCAGGGCCAGTATGGGGGTCAGTAATAGGGAGGCAGGGGGCAGTATTAGGTTAAGGGGTGCATATAGAGAGCATAGGGGGAGGGCAGTTAATACTCACCTGTCCAGGCGCGGTCCCACGATGCAGACCCGGCCTCTTCCGGCGGGTCTGCTCCCGAGGAACGTCGCAGGCGGCGCGATGACGTCATCGCGCCGCCTACATCACATCTGTGCGCCAGCCACCGGGAGTAGCGGAGCAGGGAACCAGAGGTTCCCTGCTCCGCCTGCACTGGCTGCTACTGGCACAATTGTATCTGCATCTAGTGGATGCAGATACAATTGAGTTCAGGAGCCATGGCGGCCCTGACATACACCAGCCCGGGGGGCATCTGCCCTCCTGCCCAGCCCGCCCCTGCTCCAAGGCCAGGAGAATATTGTTATACATTAAAAGTGGCTTGGATTTCTGGAAGAAGGACATAATATTGCTACTTTACAAAACATTAATGCAGCCCTCGCTGGAATATGCAGCTAGTTCTGGTCACCAATTCATAGAAAGGATGCATTGGAGTAGATAAGTTGGCAAAGAAGGGCAACTAAACTTTTAAGGGGCATGGAGTATCTTAGTTATGAGGAAAATTCAAAAGAATTCAGTTTACTTGTTCTGAGAAGAGACGTCTAAGGGGAGACATGAATAATTTGTATTAATATATAAATTACCTGTACCAAAAACAGACAGTCCTTTTACCTGGGGGGAAAAAGGTCTGTCTGTAGACACTATAATGTTTCTTCACCATAAGACCTATGAATCTGTGAAATAGTCTAACTCAGGAGCTGTGTGCAGCAGAAATCGGGAGGAAAATGTTTCCTTTTTTTGGGGACAGACTGACACATGCCTTATGGGAGAATGTATCTTTCTCCAGATCAATAGAGGGAAACAAAGCTCTAAATTTCCCTTATACACTTTCCTTTCATTATAGTTCATTCTCATTTCTACGTTTAACTAGATGGACATACAAGTCCTAAACATATTTAAATGCTTCTGAAGCAATAGCTTCTTAACACCATGTATAAAAACTCTTAAAGGGGGGCCATACACATAAGATAGAAGATGGTTGAACAGCAGTTGAACAAACAATAATCCTGGTGAATTAACATTTAGCAGACTCAAGGACCTCAAAAACATTAGATTATTCTTGGCGGAACCCTCCAAGAATGGTGGGTTTGACCAACACACTAATGTGTATGGGGAACTCCCAACCCTCTTCTGACAGGTGATGTCTGGGGAGAGAAGAATCAAGCTAAATTATTATTTCTGCCCAATCCTTTGTTCTCCCAGACAATAAGCATATGTCAGAGGTATCTGGCAGCGGCTTTCTCACCTCTCCCTATAGAATACACACACACATTTGGGGAGCTGAACGATAATGGTCTGTCATCAGCTGGCTAAAACTATCGTTCAATTTCAGCCGACGAACAATCGCTGTTGTTGAAATCATCCGTTTTAATCAACTTTGGACAAATGTGTATGGCCACCTTAAGAAGCACACCTTTAAATGTTTCAGAATATCACATTTGTTCAACATATCAACATATGATCCTTTGACTATAGGCAATCAGCTTTAAATAGGAATTCTGCTTCTATGAAAAGAATTTTAAAAAGATATATATATATTTATATATATATATATCAAAGCCAACAACGATCAATCTGTTTAAACCATGCTGCTAGCGATCAAACCAAAAGTTTCAGACATATTATATTTCACAGATTTTCTCAGCTTAATATAACACTTTGGAGATGTTTGATTAAAAAATGTCATTTTCAAAAGCTATAGTCTTTAAAAATCTCCACTATTCATGTATCTCATTAATATTTTTCATTTTGAGTGTGGGTTTGAATTAATGTGGAGTACCCTCTTTTAGTCTTTCAGGAATAATTCTAATTACCAACTTTGTGCCACCAACCGAGGTTGGAATAGATGAATCAACTTGGCCGTTGTTATCATTACAGATTCTCAGATGTCATGCTATTAGACATTCAAATGAATTGCTCATGGGTTGTCCTGAGTAGTTTTCGCTGATTTATACCTAAGATAAATTACACTTCCTTGCCATCCATAATTAAAACCATCACTGCAAACCTTTCTCGCAGCTGCAAATCAAAGATTCCTACTTATTTCATAAGTGTGACTTAATAACTTTCGCTAGTTAATGCAATAGTTGATCATGCAGGAATGTATGCAGTTGTCTTTACAAAATGAATTAGAAATTAGAGAGGACCACAGGAATTCTCCTCTTGAGATCCTGCTGTCTCGCCTTTTTGCACAATTTCCTTGGCTATCTTCCAATTACTGCATGATTACTGAAGATTTCCTTCCAGAGCAAAAACAAAAAAGATAAGATAAAGAAGCAATTAAATCTTACATATAGTCATAATTCTAGCAGAAGATTTTTATATTTTTATAGGATAGCTTTTCTTTTCAGTATAGTCCAAAAGCTCACAAGTTGCCATAAGCTCTCACTGCATGCAAATACGGTGGTATGTACTCAAGCAGCAAGGAGTCTGCTGATATGTGAACTAGAGATGAGCAAATTTCTAGAACTTCATTTCCTGTCCAATTTGTCGAATACTTGAAAAAAATTGATTGTCTGAATCAATTCTACATGAACCAAAGTAGCTCCAGTTGCCCTAAATATTGGTATATCACCTCTATTCTCCTAGGACTCACTTGCTTTATGAAAGTAAGTTATCTTTTTTTATTTTTTTTAATGAATTTTTGCTCTTTCTTCCCCCTCCCCAAGTTCTTGAAAGCAATAACAGCAATAGAAAATTATGTCAGTGACACTGATATACATAGCTATGGATAAATGCATGGATGACGGTATTAACAAACAGAATGTTTAAAAACACATTGCATTATTACATATCGTATTTTTCGCCCTATAAGACGCACCGGCCCATAAGACGCACCTAGGTTTTAGAGGAGGACAATAAGAAAAAACATATTTTTCATCAGACCTCTGGTCAGACCACCAATCAGACCCCAATGTTAATCAGACCTCAGCTGACAGCCCCAATAAGATCCCCAATGTTAATAAGACCTCAGATCAGACCTCCAATTAGACCTCAGCTCAGACCTCAATGTGAAAGACCCCCAATCAGACCTCAGATAAGAGCCCCATGCCTTTTATTAGCCCCCATATGCCTCATATAAGACCCCATATGCCTCATATCATCCCCCCTTATATGACTCTTATCAACCCCAGCAGTCTTATATCAGCCCTATATATGCCTCTTATCAGCCCCCAGCAGTCTTATATAAGCCCCCATTGCCTTTTATCAGCCCCAGCAGCTTCTTATCAGCCCCCAGTGCCTCTTATAAGCCCCCCCATTGCCTCTCACCAGCCCACAGCGCCAGTTACCAGCCCCCAGCAGATTCTTATCAGCCCCCAGTGCCTCTTATAAGCCCCCCCATTGCCTCTCACCAGACCCCAGCACCAATTGCCTGCCCCCAGCCACATTATATTCGCTCCCAGCAGCCTCATGTGTTATAAAATAAAAAAGTCACTTACCTCTCCTGCTCCTGGACACCGACACTCCTCTCCGCTTGCGCTCTCTCTTCTTCTTCCTGTCGGTTGTGCTGTGACCCTGCAACGCACAGCGTGAGGTCACAGAGCGCCCTCACACTGTGCGCAGCCCTGCACAGCACAGCCGACAGCCGAACGGAGGACCAGGAAGCGGTGAGTACAGAGCCTTCACCGCTTCCCGGTCCTCCGGTGCTAATGAGCGCTTCATTAGCATTTGCCCTATAAGACGCAGGGGCATTCCCCCCCCCCCCCACTTTTTTTTTGGGGAAAATGCATCTTATGGGGCGAAAAATATGGTACTTTTTCATATCACAAAAGCTTCAAAAATTGTCCATTGTTGGTGGCAGATGATGTTTAAACACACATGGTGACAAAAAGACACCATCCAAAAATGATACCTTAACGTGGGGAAGATCCCTGCCCCTGTTTATACACACACATGTTCTGCACAAATGTCCAAAATTATACTTTAATGGGAGCAGAATGCCTGCTTGTATTTATACACACATAAGTGTTAATTGTCAGAAGAAAGAGTGGCTTGTTCTAAACATTTTCCTCCCTCCTGACGAAGCTTTTCTTGCGAAACGCGCATTGAGGTTCTGTGGTTAATCGGGTGTTCCACCCACTCTCCCTATCATGTCTCTTGGTTAGAACATTGCTGAAAATGATTTTGTATTTATTGGGGTTATTACACCTTGGCTACTTTTGATCTATTTATGGTGGCCTATAATTATAATTATATACATTCATTATTATTATCCTACATCATGATATACTGTGATGGAGGCATATACTTACCATTTGGTAGACATGTTTAACATCTATTGGGGAGATGCGGACCCCTCTTAACCTTTGTCTCTAGCCAGCACTTTAGGGGTTCTTTTGTATCCCATATATTTTATATTTTTCTTTATTATTGTTATGTTATATACTTTTGTAAATTGCATCAATAAATTACTTTGGTTTTATATATTGCATTATCTTGGTTGTGGCGAGTATTTTTCTGGTCTGCCCAATTGTGGGGACTGGAGATGTAGGTCTTTCCTTTATATATATGTGCTCTCTAACATGTTGTTTTGAGGCATTTTTCTTTGTTGTTCTGAACAAGCCTGGAATAGGGTGGCGACTGTGTAGCGGTAATAGTAGTGGGGTAATGGAAGTGGCAGTAGAGGATTAGCAGCAGGAATTAGCAGCTTCTGCAGTGGCAGCAGCAGCCATACGATATGAATCATGCTGGTAGGCGGGCAGACAGTGGCATAATGGTGGCAGCAGCTATACAATATGGAACATGATTGCAGGCAAGCAGGCAGTGGCAGTACCATGATGGGGTGGCATCGTCAAAAGACCTATGCGCCGTAGTCTGTTCCAGAAATACTGTTTATATATGCTTATTTCTGGTTAGTAAATGACCCCCTACTATGTAATATAAAGTAGTTTGGCCTCCCTTTCGTCAGGAGAAAAAAATTCCCCCATTTTGCTTTGATAGTGAGGGTCTACATGGCTATCCAGTAATCATCCAGTAATCTAGATTGCTTCAAGTGAATGATATGTTTGTCATTACATAAGCAAGCAAGCATACAGCTTGGGATTCTGGCAAGCATGCCCAAGGATCTAGTTCTTTCTGGCTCCACCCCCCCCCCCCACTGAGATGAATGGGTGTCATGATTGTTATAATCATCAGCAGCCTCTTTCTGCTCCTCATTTGGGTGAAGCTTTCCCTAAAGACAAATGTTGTGGCCTTCTTTGAAGGGCTTATGTTTACTGCTGATAGCACTTAGCAACTGCCTCATCTGGGTGTCTACTCTCATCATTAGCTGCCCACAGATAAGCCTAAAGATATAATGGCAATGCTTCAGTTTACATATAAATAGGAAGAAGCGGGAGAGAGATTCGCTGTCTGTCCTGCTGGGGCATGGGAGGATGTCACGGAGGAGGTGGATAAGCGGCTGGTGTGGGAACCAGTCCGACACACATGTGGAGGTCTCATTAGGTCCTGGCCTTTTTGCCTGTGGTGCTGTCTTGCCACGAAAAGCATTGACCATGCTACTAACAACATTTAAACTGCCCATAACAACTGCTCCAGGTGTCCATTGTACATGCACCTTGCAACACAAGAAGAGGCCCATGTTCTCTGCCATGTGACAATAAAAGGCAGATATAGGAAAATACATACATGCAACGGCACACTGCTAACCAGATAAAGCACAAAATGCCATAGAGATATGAAGTATTCTGGAGCTAATGCTATGCTTGTTTAGTAAATTAGAGATTCTTGGCAAATATATTTTGCACAAAATTATCTGGGCCCGTCTACCAAATCGTCAAGGTGATCTCTGTAAAACGGGAACCTAACACTATTTCCTACCTGTTTTTTGTCAACCTTGGCTTCCGTATAATCAGGGGGTGTTTGGTTCCACATGCATGCTAGGTCCCTTCTGCCTTTTGCCATTTATGGTGCTTCAAAGGCCTCCACTAATACAGGGATGCAGGTACCAAGCATGCATGCCAAGTCCAAGGCAGATATAGCTTTTTGGGAGATATTATGCTGGCTAAGTATTTTCTAGCAATGCTGAACACATGCCATCAGCTCCCTGAAAGCAGCAAAATCCACTAAGTGGTATGGCAGAGACTGCACCACCAGCAACTGGGCCAGGTGGAAGTTAGACTTGCACACCAGCAGAATGGTGTTCCACTCATTCACCCCATTTTCTTCAAGTGTCATGTGACCATCCTTCTTCCTCCTCACTCATGGTTTTACCATCCATTACCATTTTAAGTATTGTGAGGATTTGTTTTGTGGACACATTTTTGTGAAATCCATAACAAATCCAGTTTGCTACAAATCAATTCGCTTACTGTTAATCTGAACCCCAGTAGCAGGTAATAACACGGCATTAAAGAGGACCTGTAACCTCTATGGACATGTGTTTTAGCAACTACTTGCATTCCCCATATAATAGGAATTCTGAATCATCTATTCTTATGCCTCTACAATCAATTCGCTTACTGTTAATCTGAACCCCAGTAGCAGGTAATCACACGGCATTAAAGAGGACCTGTAACCTCTATGGACATGTGTTTTAGCAACTACTTGCATTCCCCATATAATAGGAATTCTGAATCATCTATTCTTATGCCTCTACAATGTGGTACTCCTTTATTATTCCTGCTAAATGTTATGAATTACCAGCAGTCTGCAATGAAGATCCAGATGGGTGTTACCAGGGAGGTGATGCTGTCAGTGTCAGACTGTGTAGGGACATACCTCCAACTGGTAACACCCACCTGGACCTTTTTTGCACACTGCTAGTAATTCATTCATAACTTCCAGCAAGAATAATAAAGGAACAGCACATCATAGCATCATAAGGTTAGATATTCCAGAACACTCCTTTTTAGAAGAGGGATGCAAAGGTTGGGCTTGTTGGATTTCACCCTGATCCTTTCTTCCACAGGAGACAAGCCACTGCCAGTGGTGTGAAGTGAACATACATGGTGGAGAAACAAGTGTGAAATGTCACAATCAAGCACAGAGAAAAAAAAAACATATCCAAAGTATATAGTATTGTGAAGCCAACAACCATTTCTCTGCAATATTTATGCATCATTTTTAAGCCAAAAAAAAAGAATAGAAGTATATATTTTTCCTTTGCATTGCCCTCACTTCTGGCTTTGGCTAAAAAGAAATAAATAAACCAAAAGCTACAAATAGCTGCCCTCTGTGAATCTGGCCTAAGGGTAGGAAAAGGACTTTGAGATTTTCTTCTACAGTGTTTCACCATAAATAATTAGCTGCAGTGTTAGCAGGGCCTCTAATGTACCCGATATACTTTGATCATAAATAAGTAGATACATACTACCTACATAAGTAAGATGAACTGGTCTTGCTTGCACTTTCATTCATTGTGGCTCATTTAGGCTGCCAGAATTGTTTCAATCAGTGGATAAAGATCCATGATTTCCTTTTCTTACTTTTGAATGCTGTTACTTTATGTCATCTGTGAAAAGTGAGATAAATCTATGAATTTGCAACGTTTACGGACATTTTTTATTTATGTTACTTTGGACTAAATGGACTGCAATGAAGTAAATGGTGAAGCAAGCAGCAATGTTACTTTCATGTTATGTGTGTGCACTTCAAAGTGCACTATATGTGCCAGGTTTGGTCTCTATGAGTATCTTTAAATATTCTTTAAATTCTTTCTGTATGTTTTTGTCGACTTTTTGCTGTTCTTCAAAGGGCAGATAAGTTCAATTGAGGTAAGAAAAATGCACAGTGAATATACCCTGATTAGAAGATCAGAATGTGAAGGCAAGATATTTGAAGGATGAATTATTTTGCTCACTGTACTTTTCATTTTTAAAGACTTTTATGTTATTTGAAAGGTACAATTTACTCAAAGTGTCTATCCAGAATCATTAGTGCTGCCTAAAGATAAGGCATGTAATGCTTGATGTCACACAATGCAATGAAATAAGAGCTATCCACACCTGGTTCACCCTACTGTAAAAGAAAAATGAGGTTACAAAATGAGAAGCTATGTACCAGCTGCTTAACTCAATTTTACAAGCTTAGTTGTGCAGCAATTGGAACATTAAGAAGAGAAGCGTGAGGGATACTTGCTCAGTATGTGAAATCCAGTTATTTTTATAGCCCTATTAGTAGATTCCCAGTGTTCCAATCCATTAGTGGCCTGAAACCTTTGCAAATGCTGAAAGAGCCATACAAAAGTCAGTGATATTTCACTAATAGAGAATGTTGTTACTGTTTCTATTTTGAATCTAGCTGGAGCTCCTGGCTCTCAAAAATGTATAATATGGCATAACTCTCTGCTTGTCACTGGACAAAATCAGAAATAGTTGCTAATGATGAAAGAGGAAGAGGAAGGTGATTCCATTCATTTTGTATAAAAGGATGTCAGACATGTAAAACTGTCAGTCAACTCTGACTGTACAATCAGTTAGCCATCACTATCTTACAACATAGAACAAGACAGAGGTATCACTTATTTCACTGCTACTATGGCGGTGGCCTGTGTCCACCACCATTTCCCTCTTGAGCATGTCCACTATCCAATGGCTGGATATTCTAGGGCATTTAAGGTACCTTTGCCTGTAGGATAGGCTGGAGGGTGAGGTGCCTGAGCAATAGGTTCTAGTACTCTTGTTTGTCTACTCGTGTACTGACTTCTGCCCAATCTCTGTAATTAACCCTTTGCTTCATACTTATCCTGAGCTGCCTGCTCGATCATAGGACTGTCTGTGGATTGCACAAACTATGCTTGTTCCTGCTTTGGCCTGTCTCTGAATATGGTTTTGCCTGAACCCTCTGTGTTTTGCATCGGTGTCTTTTGATCCCATTGAGTCGTTAGTGACCACTGGTACCTTTTCATGACCAGTGCTGATATCTGTCGAAATGTTGATCTCCCATCTTGTATTTTCCAGTCTTTTCTTGGCTGCTGTAGTTGAAATAACAACAGATCTACATCCCATCAATAAAAGCCCAAGGCGACAAGGCCACAGATCTATCGCTTGTCTACATTATCACTTTAACTTTTGCCATTATTCAAGCCTCATTATTCTTATCATTATTATGGCTTTGTTAAAACTTTCCATTCATATAGCCCTGAACAAAGTGAGAACTGTATAATGGGAAAACTAACATTTATATAAATACGGTATAACGTATAAAAGGAAACCCGCAATGAAACAAGAATCATATTTCAACCAACTTACAATGACAAGGTGTGAGGTTTGAGGGATGTGTCAGCATGTTCCCTATTATATGGGACTAGGTGATGATGGCATACACTTAATATTTTGTACAGCAGTGTGTTGTCTAAAGAGATTTGTTTCAATAGTATGTTTAAATCTTCAAGAATATGCGAGTTTTTAGTTACATAACGAAGAGAATTTCAGAGAATGAGTACATTAGAGAAAGAGGCATATAGAACAAGAGGTGAGAAGACAGAAAAGAAAGAAGATGATTGGCAACTCTGAGTAATATAATATTTAGATTGTAAGACTTCTCAGGACAATATGCTAATATTCAAGCAATGGCTTATATCATCAGCAGCTCATAGATGATGGTGAAATAAACATGGTTAAATTTGTATGCTCACATAACTGTAGAGATGACAAGATGACGGAAATCTGTGGCTGTGACAAAACCCGCTGTCACGCTCTGGTGTGGAGGGTATAGCCACACCAAGCGTAAGAGGGAAGGGAAAAGACCAAACAAGGGAAACGGTCACCTCCTGCAGGGAACCCTGAAACAAGGCCCTGAATGACTACCAGTATGAACAGGCCTTAGTTGTAGGAGAGTTCATACACAGGAACCTAATAACAAACTGACCCTATAGAACCCTGCAGCTAGTGACAGGGGAAAGAGTCAATCCGTTCCTCCAAAAGGACGGACGAACAGGAGACTCCAGAAGGCAAAACAACAACAGGGAAAAGTAGGATTAACACAATAGGGAAAATGACACTTATCTTAATGCAGATATTGCAGCAACCGGATCTCAGCCGAGAACAACACCACACACAACAAAGTCAGCAGAAAGTATAAACCGCAAGGGATACTGGGAGAGGAAGGGATAAATAGGGGAAAGACAATCACCACCCCTGCAACAGCTGAGGAGGAAGGGGTGTGGTACACAGCAACCAAACCAAGAGGAAAACATGTCAAATTATGTCACTTTTGAAAGTCTAGATGATCGCCTGCAACTTGATGCAGGTACATTCGTGACACCCGCACCTCGCAGCCCACCTGACGTCAACTACGTTGAGCTCACGAGATAAAGTTATATCACTGGTTACCAAGACGTGAAGTTACGCCCTCCCTAGGAGTACGTAAGGTCATCTTGGTACAGTTTACACAGATGCCTCCTGCCCACGTGGGTACAGAGAGGCAGGGGGGTGAGACAGTGGTCCACGCACCTCCGGCGTAACCCCACACTCGCTCACAACCCTGATAAGCTTGGAGAGCCTTTTTACTGCCCCAGTGAAACACAGCATTCTTAGCCCCGTAGACTGCCACCAGTTCCTCATTATTTAATATAAACCCGGTCCGCTAACGGGATTATATAGGGTGAATAAACAACCCACAGTAGTGTATAACTATGCCGAAATATGGACGTGGGGCTTTGTGATCAAGATACAAGAACAGCACAAGATTAAATTATATATTTTATTGCCTTAAGGGTGCACTAGATATAACACTATGTACACAGAGAATAGATACAGTGGTTGGATGTGCAAATACAGGTGGTATGATACAAGAGAGTTGAACAGAGCAATGGTCAGTTACCAGGGAGCTGAGTAGTCCTATGATGAGTCCTGGGTTGCTATAATGCTTGGCTATAGTCACGTGGGGACAGTGATATCAGCAGTTGGTCCACAGTCCCTCCAAATACACTACTTACTCGATGTGACCCCCTTCAGAGAAAGACACTGGCCTCTGGCCTGTGTGGGCTTTTTCATCTTTAGTCGGTCACTCCCCTCCCTCCCTCTCGGAGGAGTTCACCCTCCCTTCCTTGTCCTAGCAGCCAAAACCTATTATGGCCCATAGCTCTGGACCGGAAGGTCACAGGGAGATGGTTCTGGGACCAATGGATCGGCCTGGGTTCTGGCTACAGGTGGAAACCAAACATGGTGCCTTTATTAGGTTCCTGCTTGGAGATCTCCATATCTCTTTTTCCTGGCATCCTACCACCAAACTACAACCAGGGGCATGTCTGTCTTCGCCCCTGTGTCACTGGTTTATGACTGTGATGGACAGGCAATTCATAATTCCTCATGAACTCCCAGTTCCATATTGTCTGAGGGATCTGGGTAGTAGCTGATACCCCCTGACGAGGGGCTTTCCTTTAGGATTAGATGGCCTCCGTGCTGGCTGCTTGAGTTATGAATTTGGACACATGTGGCCTGCTTGAAACCAGGACCCCAGCAGTGTTTACTCCCTCTGCTATCTGACAGCAAATGGCTGGAATTAGATCATGGCTGGCATTAGATCATAATTCCATATTCCTCACAGTGGCGAAGGAAACTGAAGGAGGTCACAAATAGGGATGACGGAATCAACTTTGGATACTTCATCGGAAGTCGATTTGCATAAAACTTTGTTAGAATACTGTATGGAGTGAGCGCTCTGTACAGTATTAGAATGTATTGGGACCTTGGAACCGAACCCGAGTTCGGTACAAAGATTTTTTACAGTACAAATTAATTTACGAAGTTATTACCAGAAGTCTTGCGAGACTTCGCAAAGTAATAACTTCGGCTCATTGGAGCCAATACATTCTAATACTGTACGGAGCACTCGCGCCATACAGTATTTTAACAAAGTTTTATTCAACTCAGCTCTGGATGAATCATCCAAAGTCGATTCGCTCATCCCTAGTCACAAATGTTACTAAAGACCATGGAGTTACATGTATTAAAAAAGTTTTTAAAGGGTATGCACACCTTTGGGGGAAATTTTTATGCTTGCATTTTATTCATTTTTAGCTAAAAATAATTTTTGAATTGGTCTTTGTTAAAAATGTTCAGCTGTTTCTGAGATAAAAGGGTCAAAAAAGAATTCTGTTTGCAAGCTGTCAAAGTCTATTCCAGAGGTACTCAACTGGCGGACCATAGTCCGAATCCGGACCGCTGTTGCCAGCTGTCTGGACCCCTGCATGCAGCCTGGTGTCGGCTGTCAGGGGCGCTCTGTATTGTGAAGCAGAAGACTTCTTCTGCTCCACCATCCAGCCTGCACAGATCGCGCTGCCGCCTGTGTGGGCCAACAACCTGGAAATTTGCATAAGCTCCACCCACACCGTGCTGCAGAGCGATCTGTGCCTGCAATGAAGACAGGACAGTGAGCTTCAGGAATGGGACAAGGTGAGTAGGTGCTGTGTTTTTTGTTTTTTTTTTTAATACAGAGGGGGCACAGAGGGCTTCATTACTGTGGAGGGGGCACAGAGGGCTTTATTACTGTGGAGAGGGCACAAGGGGCATTTTTACTGAGGAGGGGCCACAATGGTCATCTTTACTCTGGAGGGGGCACAATGGGTATTGCAAATGTGAAGGGGGCACAATGGGCATTGCAAATGTAAGGGGGCACAATAGGCATTGCAAATGTGAAGGGGGTACAATGGGCATTTCTACTTTGGAGGGGGCATATTGGGCATTTCTACTCTGGAGGGGGCGCAATTGGCATTGTTAATGTGAAGGGGGCACAATGGAAATTTCTACTCTGGAGGGGGCACAATGGGCATTGCTAATGTGAAGGGGGCACAGTGCACAGAGGACATTATTATTCTGAAGGGGGGACAGTGCACAGAGGGCATTATTACTGTGAAGGGGGCACAATGGGCATTACTAGCACAGAGGATGTTACTACTATTAAGGGGGCACAATGGGGATTTCTACTATGGAGGGGGCACAGAGGGCTTTATTACTGTGAAGGGGCACAATGGGCATTACTACTATTAATGGGGTACAATGGGCATTGCTACTATTAAGGACCATTATTACTGTGAAGGAGGCACAATGGGGATTATTACTATGAAGGGGGTACAATGGGTTTATTACTGTCAATAGGGCGCAAAAAGGGCATTACAACTGTGAAGAGGCACAGATAGGGCATTTCTACTGTGAGGGGGCACAGAGAGGGCATTACTACTGTGAGGGGGGCACTTAGGGTACTCATACTCTGTGGGGAGGAACTAAGGAGGCATCGCAATGTGTCAGGGGCACTAAGGAGCATCATAATGTGTGGGGGCACCAAGGGGTCACCCTGCTGTGAGGGTGCACTTAGGAGTATCATACTCTGTAGAGTACTAAAGGGATATCATATTGTCCGAGTGGAATTATTGTTAGGAGGCACTGAAAGACATTTTTACTGTTTGGTTGGCAGAAAGGAGATTAGGTGGGCTTGGAGGTGTGGATCATTTTAAAAAATAATAATAATGCAGCACTAAACGCCAACGGTGTTGTCCCTCCTTATATATTTTTTTGTTTTGCAGCTGGGACCTTTATCCTACAGCAGACTCAGGTATGTGGACCTTTACCAAAAGTACTTGAGTACCCCTGGTCTATTCTATATGAATCCCGTCATCTGATGACTCCTGTGTAGCTATTATATCTAATATCATGACCTCATAAGCCATATTCTTATCAATTTGGTAAGAATTGGACTATAATAAGTGTTTAAGGGGTCAGGAGATCAGAGGTAAGGGGCACAGTACAGACGAGCCATCAGATGGCAGGATTCAAAGAAAAGAGACTGGGACAGCTTGCAAAAAGACTGATTTTTAACCCTTGTATATCATAAACAGTTGGACAGTTTTAATAAAGACCGATCGAAAAAAATGATTTTTAGCCCAAAATGAATAAAATGCCATCATAAAAATTCCTCCGAGAGTGTCCATAGCCTTTAAGTAACAACATAACTGTATGAGGTAGAATAAGTAGTAGAGTATACAGAGTGTATTTATAGTAATTCTGATTTTGGCAGCATGTAAATCTGTGATAACACTAAAGAGTATTTTTTCAGAGGATTCTTAAAATCTAAAACCAAATCTTAGAGAGTCAAGGTGACAATTATTACAAGCATAGGTTATCATTTCCTGTAAATATACAGTAGAAGGAGTCTGTCTTAGAGAGGGGTAAAATATATCCAATCTATACATCACAACTAGTTAACTAGTTAGTTACCACCTTTATCTTACCTGCACCTAAAACTTTTTTTTGCATTTTAAACTATTAAAGAGTAAACAGTCACTAAAAAACAAACAAAAAACATAAACACTTCACCTACACTTACAAGGTTCTCAAGTATTCTATATTCACTGGCATATCTTCAATAGAGGCACACCACATCACTGCTACGGAGCCCAGGATAGGGGGACCTGGCGCTGAACTCCTTCTGTTCTCAACATGAAAATACTGAATTTTTCTACAGTACAAAGAGATTATTACAGCCTCTATTGTAGTCAATGGCAACTGTATAAATTCCTAAGCACTGCATATGTTATCTAAATGGGAGCTGGAGTCATAGATCTGTATGGGGGAGATTTATCAATTTATTTTTGCCAGTTTCCTAGTGTAAAAGCATTGAGAAATATGATGTTAAGAAAGAGTGCTTTATTTATGAAGCACCCTTTCCACTTTTTCTGATATAGAAGTCAAATAAAGTGAGTGAGGCCAAGGGTTCCTTTTTCATTACAAATGTTTTTTAAATAAAAAAATGTCTTTAATTTATTACAACAAAAAATGTAAATTCATTAAAAATCTGGGGCATTATGCTTTGTATTGTGCATTCCTTAGGAGTGACTGACACATGTGTACTGGGGATGGGGCATAATACATTTTGTTTCGGGGTCGTATGAGATGTTTGTGTGTATTATATATCATTGTGAATTTGCTCTAATTCTGCATTTCCCATTTTACCAGGCATCCAGGGTAATACCTATAGCAGGTGCAGGAAAAACAGTTGCACTCAGGCACCAGTGCCTAAAGAAGCCCTAAGACCTCTGTGCAACATTAGAAGACATTAGTAACATAAATGGTAAATGATAAATGGAAAACCCTATTACAAACATAGGGACCCTAAAGCTTCAATTAACAACACTTAAGGCATCAACTACAATAATGCCGATTGCTGTCATAGATTGTATCATTTTGTTGTGAACTGACCATGAGTTCTAGTAATACACATGGCTATAGCATGAAGCTGAGCAAAGATCAACATCTAATGAACCATACTAACTAAAATAACTGACTAAAATATATAGTATTTCCATGTGCTGTGTGTATGGTGTTATATAGATGCTACCAGAACTTATTTCCTCATTTTTGTTCCCATCAGTCTGCTGGCATGTCAAGATTAGGTCACAGGTCAAACCTAGAGGGGTAGACATCAAAATTGTAAGTGGTTTGCAATGTTGCTACTGACAGAATAGAATGACGATTGACAGGCAGAGAGGGAAAATCATTACAGCAGATGAACTTAGAAGTAGGAATAGAGAAAAAATCAAGAGAGGTCTGGCCTTGCAGGCCAGGTGCTGGGGGCATTCCAACAGAAAAGGGGAAATGGTGTCACCAAGGGCTGCCTCATTTTTGGAACATTTATTTGGATTTACTCCCTTAGGCTGCAAGCTGCCAGAAATCTCTTGGAAGATTTAACGTAAAGATAGGAAACAGAATTTGACATAATGTACAGTTTGGGAACAGAAGTGGATAGAGAAGGAAGAGGAGGAGAAAATAATGCTGCATGCCATATCTGTACTGTAGACATAGTTTACTGACTGATATTTTACCAAAACAAAATGAATGTAAATCCTGCACTCCTGGTAAGGTTTAGAAGCAGAACAGTATATACTGATGCTTCTGATGTAGTCATAACAATCACTGTTCAGTCATGCAGATCTGAGAAGAATATGGTTAATCTGTAAAGGGAAGAAAACATCATGGTCACACATGATCTGCACTTGGTATGTCAACCATATAAATTACTTTCTGCTCTTCTAAAAATAGTATTTTACCATTCTGCATTCATTTTAAAAGCAGGACAGAGTATGAGAAGTTTGTATTCCCTGTCACTAGGGTGAAAATTCTTCAAAGTAACAGCAAGCTCACTTACTGTACAACATGACTGAGCTTTCTTAGCTATCTTTTTTCTAGAAAATGATCCCCAATGTACGCAGAAGATAACATCTATTCATCTTAGGATGTAACTAGCATTCTCTTTTATTCCATCAGGAAGAGTCGGTCTCCAAGCACCAGTGGTGTAATTTATCAAGGGTAAAGGTGTGAAAAAAAAGTGATCCTTTTTTTGTAAATCAATTCAAGTAACAAGTTGATGTTTAGGTTTTAGATGCTTTTGTGGAAGCCCAATCAATTAACCCAGTTCTGAATCTGTTGTTAGAATTCTATGCTGCAGATTCATGTATGGTATGCAATATAGCAATCACTATTCTCTGCATTATGCAACCATTAAAACAAGTCTCTAACCAAAAAAATCACTAATAAATCAGGCACAATGCCTTGCAGGGCTAGCTCAGTTTTATGTAATGATACCTTTTCACTTAGCAACATGCTACGAAAAAAGTACTTTTAATGCACATGGAAGTGAGTAGGCCCAAGACCTCTGCCAGCCCCTGCCTTTCCTTGATTCACCTGTAAATCAAGGGAAGATGGGACTGGCAGAGTAAGCAGGAGGAGCTAGGGTGCACAGACTGGCTTGGGTCCACCCATGGTGCTCTTAACTAGTGCATCACAACTTTGGGTTGTCAAGATGCAGTACCTCAGAACAGGGTACATGCAAATTCTTCTTGACTTGATGTTATTTAATCTTTTGGTGCTTTGTATTATGCTTTATGTGCATTCCCAACAAACTGTCTATAGGTGGCACTATTTAGTTAGTTATGCCCTGACTCAGCAGGAGGAGCTAACTTCCCCTCTGAGGGAGGAACTGTCTAGTTAGGATTGCATCAGCCACTTCAGTTTTAGCTCTAGCTAGTTTAGCTTCAGGAGAAACATCATTCCTATTGAGAGAACAATCCCTGAGGGAAAGCTGGAGAAGACATTAATAGACTGCCCAGGATCACAAGGCCATATGTGATAGCAAAATATTCACTGTTTATGGCTGATAAAGAGGTTTTGCTGATTGCAGAAGGATTAACAGTTAACAGCACCTTTCACACTTAGTATAATGGTTTGGCAGACCGTTTGACAGTTCCTACACCTTCTGCCTTGCACCCGTTGAACACTCAGGATTGCCACTGTGAATAATTATTGCATCTGCAGCCACTACCACTCACATCCTCCTTTTCTTCCAGGGCTTGCAGCAAAGTCCTCATCAATCATTTTCCCTTTAAGTGTCACACATTCCCCAGCTGTATTATCAGGGTCTCTGTACTACACACTGTCACTTTTGGCTCCTACCCAGGGGCATAACGATTGCAATCGGAGAGGTTGCTTTTAGCCAGTCCCCTCTGCTTTGGCTTATAATTTAATTTAAAAATTTGAATTTCAAAATTTAAAAAGCCAGTGTGGCTGCACACATCCCCATATCCTCTCCTGCGCCACTGCCGCGTTATCATGTCATGTCAGCGACATGCAAGCCCCATTTAGAAAGGGGGGCTGGACAAAAAACTGCCGTAGGCAGTGGCATTTTGAACATCTTAGATGGAGGCCCCTGCAGATGTGAATCTAGCATTAATGAGCATTAAGAAAATTTCTAACGAGTAAATAAAGATATTCAGCACCAATGCCTGGATCTAGTTATTACATATACTATTGCTTTACTACAATCTCTTTTACTCTTAGTTATAGAGCTTGATTTCTGGCAAACTAAATGAGATTTAAATAAATGTCATTTTTCCCAGATGATTTGACTATAAGCTTTAAATATAAAGCGTCCAAGGCTGATGAACTTGTTTGAATTGCACAACATTTTTTTGCTAAGTCTAATAGACAAAAAAAGGTAATTTATCAAATGCTGCAGGATCTCGCTAGTCATTTGTACCCTCTGAGCCTGCTAATGGACCATAAAATTTAGCTACCTCAAGATAAGCTGCTGGTTAATGAAAAATCGTTAGATTATTCACAGATGAGACAAGGCAATGCCCCCTTATTCAGTCCATGCATTTCATGGCAAAGGTTACATTATCAGGCTCAAGGAAGCACAGAGACATTTCATTTTGAGCTATTTATTTTCAGCTCTCTTAGTTCGGCAAAATAGGAAACAAAAATTGTATAAAGTAGAAGTGTTACAGGCAAATATCAAAATGAAATATCTACAGTGGCATTAACATATGGATAGAAAGAGATACAAGAAGACTTTTTTTTAGACCATGGTTGCGTACAGACTTACTTCATTAGTAAATATCTGATCCTGCATTTTTTTTCATCCCATCGCTTTCTTTTTTAATTATTCACCACATTAAAATCTCATGCACATCGCATGTACTGTACATGTGCCTACAGAATGCAACTATAAAAACTGTCTAAAAAAAAAGTCATTTTTGGTCACACTTCATCACAAAAAATGTAATACCATGTGATCAAAAAAGTGTATGCCCCCAAAAATAGTACCAATCTAACCGTCATCTCATCCCGCAAAAAATGAGCCCCTACCCGAGACAATCGCCCAAAAAATAAAAAAACTACAGCTCTCTGACCATGGAGACCCTAAAACATGATTTTTTTTGTTTCAAAAATGGTATTATTGTGTAAAACTTAAAAAAATAAAAATAAGTATACATGTTAGGTATCGCCACGTCCGTAAAAACCTGCTCTACATAAATATAGCATGATCTCTCTCCTCAGGTGAACACTGTAAAAAATAAAAAAATAAAAACTGTCAAAAAAAGCCATTTTTTGTCACATTTCATCACAAAAATTGTAATACCAAGCGATCAAAAAAGCGTATGCCCCCAAAAATAGTGCCAATCCAATCATCATCTCATCCCGCAAAAAATGAGCCCCTACCTGAGACAACCGCCCAAAAAATAAAAAAAACTACAGCTCTCTGACTATGGAGACACTGAAACATGATTTTTTTTTGTTTCAAAAAGGATATTATTGTGTAAAACTTCAATAAATAAAAATAAGTATACATGTTAGGTATCGCCACGTCCGTAAAAAACCTGCTCTACAAAAATATAGCATGATCTCTCCCCTCAGGTGAACACTGTAAAAAATAAAAAATAAAAACTGTCTAAAAAAGCCATTTTTTGTCACATTTCATCACAAAAAATGTAATACCAAGCGATCAAAAAAGCGTATGCCCCCAAAAATAGTACCAATCTAATCGTCATCTCATCCCGCAAAAAATTAGCCCCTATCTGAGACAATCGCCCAAAAAATAAAAAAATTACCGCTCTCTGACTATGGAGACAATAAAATGTGATTTTAGTCCGTAACGACCTGCTCTATAAAAATATCACACGATCTAACCTGTCAGATGAATGTTGTAAATAACAAAAAATAAAAACAATGCCAAAACTGCTAGTTTTTGTTACCTTGCCTCACAAAAAGTGTAATATAGAGCTACCAAAAATCATATGTACCCTAAAATAGCACTAACAAAACTGCCAACTTATCCTGTAGTTTCCAAAATGGGGTCAGTTTTTTGGAGTTTCCTACTCTAGGGGTGCATCAAATGTGACATGGCAACTTAAACTTTTTCCAGTGAAATCTGCCCTGGCGTTCCTTTCCTTCTGTGCCCTGCCCTGTGCCTGTATAGCAGTTTACGATGACAAATGGGGCATTTCTGTAAACTACAGAATCAGGGTAATAATTACTGAGTTTTGTTTGGCAGTTAACCCTTGCTTTATTCTCAGAATAAAATGATTCATATGGAAAATCTGTCAAAAAAGTGAAATTCGGAAATTTTGGCTACATTTTCCTTTAATTCTTGTGGAACACCTAAAGGGTTAATAACGTTTGTAAAATCAGTTTTGAATACCTGGGGTGTAGTTTCTAAAATGGGGTCATTTTTGGGTGGTTTCTATGATGGAAGCCTCACAAAGTGACTTCAAACCTGAACTGGTCCTTAAAAAGTGGGTTTTGGAAATTTTGTGAAAAATTTCAAGATTTGCTTCTAAATTTCTAAGCCTTCTAACGTCCCAAAAAAATAAAATGTAATTTTCAAAGTGATCCAAACCTGAAGTAGACACATGGGGAATGTAAAGTCATAACTATTTTTGGAGGCATTACTATGTATTTTAAAAGTAGAGAAATTGAAATTTGCAAATTTTTCTAAATTTTTGGTAAATTTGGTATTTTTTTTATAAATAAGAATGAAATATTTTGACTCAAATTTACCACTGTCATGAAGTACAATATGTGACGAGAAAACAATCTCAGAATGGCCTGGATAAGTAAAAGCGTTCTAAAGTTATCACCACATAAAGTGAGACATGTCAGATTTGCTAAAAATGGCCTGGTCATTAAGGTGAAAAATGGCAGGGCCCTTAAGGGGTTAAACAGGTGAACAGCTATATGTTTATGTAAACAGTTGGATTGGATTGCTCATGATAGATTGCCTTTAAGGAAAGGACTGAATTGCCTCACTTGGCAGAATGGAGGCCAGTGAACCTAGGTTTTCGTGAACCACACCTATCATTTATGCCTGTTGGTGTCTTGTGTCTAAAGTGAGAAGGACCTGTAAGTGAAATTTGGCACAAGAAAGAATGATAGCAAATTAAAAATTATGGAGCATGTTGATTACCAGTCCTCAGTTATAAATGCAATATGACATTTTGTTGTGTATTATGGAAGCCTTATGTCATGTATACTGGCTCCTACTTGATTTGAATTACCTTAAAAGTTTTGCAAATATCCAATTGGTGGCCAATCAGCTGTTCGGGAGTAACGCAGGCAGTAGAACCTGGAATTACACAGCTCAGACCATTGTATGATGCGTTTTACTGAAGAGATTACATTACTATACCTGCTTTAGTGAATGTATTGTATTACATCAAGATGCTGTGTAGTTACATCAAAAGCATTTTACTGCAAACACTTCAGTAATATACCCATGTTAGTGAATGCTTTTTACTGCAAAAACTGCATTGCCACACCCATTTTAGTGAACATATATTATTTTGAGATACTGTGCAGTTACAGCAAACACATTTTACTGCAAAAACTGCATTATTACCATTGTAAATTGTCAATACCAGTGTGCAGTGTTTTTGTAGAAGGGGAGGGATATTTAATGGCTCTGTCTTTAAATTACAGAAAAGACACTTGCAGTTTTGCTACTACTGTTTAATATTCTATACCAGTGACTTTTCATTTACTGTATATGTAGCAGAGCAGCAATATGTGGTGATACCTCAATGATGTCCAGGGGACCCGACATAGCGTTGGGGCCACCCCAAACCTGGCCACTGCATATAAGACTCATATTAAAATGTGTGGTAAATGGAAAAGTGGAAAAAGAAAGACCCAGGCCTCTTCATCCGAGAGTCAAAATGTTGGTGACTGTGGTAGTGCAAAAACAGTAGGAGCAGCAGCCATCTGGCCAGTAGTAATAGTAACAGTTCTCCCTGGCTTCCGATGCCACATTATTACTGAGGACAAAGAGGATAACATTGTGGACTGGATGGCTCATGCCCCCTGTGAGTCACAGCAGGATAATGTAGAGGTCATCTCTGAGTCTGACACTGTGCCTTGGAGCCAGGGGTCAGAACATTCCTCCTGCTCCTCCTCATTTTGGTCGCAGAGAAGCCTTTCACTTGTATCATCTCTGTCTTTGCTTCTTCCTCCTAGTGGGGTGCCTTCTTTTTTCCTAAGAAGAGGCATTCAAACCCCATGCACTATGGAAGATACTCAAGAGAGTTACCCTGTTGATGAGTTTCTGAGAACAGCATTTGCGCTGCCATGAGGAGGATGTTCAGGGGGAAGCAGGGGACCTCATGCACAGCTGTGTTAGTAGTAGTGGTAGTAGTAGCGGCACTTGTAGTCACGATGGTGGTTGTAGGGGCAGTAGTAGTCCTGGCAACAGTGGAACTTTGGTCAAATACAGAGTGGGGAATCAGGAGGAGGGTCAAGGAGCCCACAATGAAATATCACAGGCCGATAAAAGTGAGGGTGAGGACTATGATGATGATTGTATGTTGAACAGGACCTGAGAGCCAGATTGGGGTGCTGAGAAAGAAATGACATCAGAAGAGTATAGTGGTGGCTGCAGTGGAGGCAATTAAGAGAGAAAGCAAAGTATGTCCAGAATCTCCAAAAAGGCTGCCAGGGCCAGGTCTGCTTCTATTATGGTCAGCTTGGGAACTCGTGATTCAGCTGCCTCTAGCTCTGTACGAGTGTCTCCCGCCTGGCAGTTGTTCTCCACAGTTCTGGAAAATAAAAGCATTGCCGTGTACACAATCTGCAGGATTAAAATAAGCCATGAGCATTCAAGCATAAAACTAGGAATTGCAGCTCACGAAGCTGCATCACCAGATGCTTTGGGAAAGTAGAAGCGGCCGCCAGCAATGGGAACAGGAGTGTTTCCTGGTCTCTTTTGTGGTAGCCAGTCCAAGCTTAATTCCTACCTGGCCAAGATTCTGGCAGTGCAGTTACTTTCATACCAAGTAGTGGATTCTGCTGCCTTTAGGGAACTGATGGTGTGCACTCAGCTTCACTAGAAGATACTTAGCCACTATTATTTGTCCAAAAATGCCATCCCTGCCTTTTTTTCTCCTAGGTGGAGAATGTGAGCCACTCCTTGCAATTATCCCTGCCTAGCAAGGTGCACAACGCTATGTATACCTGGAGAAGTTGTTACAAACAGGGACATTATATGTCTCTCATGGCCCATTGGGTCAATGTTTTTTCACAGCAGCAGTGACAGCACTACAGCAATGAGGCAAGTTATCCACCTCCTCCACATCCCCCTCAATGGACATCCTTTGATCCCCAACAGAAGCAGGGCAGACCATTGAGTTATGGACTATCACTCTCTGAGAATTCAGTCTTCAGGAAGAACTTTCAGCACACAAAGGAAAATGCTCATTTGGGCCCCACTCAACTAATACACATGACCATCTGAAACTATGCATGCATATCTAATACTCAGCCTTCCTAGCCAACTGCTATCCATTACCAAATCTATATCCTCTTATCTAAGTGACTGCCACCTGCACTTTTGGAATGTGTACATACTGTATGTATAGAATTTAAAATCTGTATAGAATGTAAAATCTGTCATAAGGATGAGCAGACAAACCCGAATATTTTCAAGTTCATTCCAGACGAATCCACTAAAATGGGGTGTAGTGCCATTTTAGTGCATGAGTCGATGGGAAAAAAGCACCATGGAGGAATAAGAAGGGATCTCACATGACCCTGAGAGGAGGTGGTGGTTGGAGGGGAGGTCTTGATTGGCTCCCCAGCTGACAGACAGCCTAGATAAGCCAATCAGTGCTATAGCAGACAGGCCATTGCTGGCCTGTAAATAAGGGTGGTTGGGTGTTACAGTGCCTGATAGAAAAAACATTTTAGGGAGTCAGAGAGATTAAAAAATCAGGGACAGTCAGAATTGAATCAAGCTTATTGTAAGGAAGGGAAAGACTAGGATTCCAAAAAACAATTCTGTGTGTTGTGTAGAATACGGACAAGCAGGGCAGCTGATAGCCAGGGACAGAGAAGAGCTGTGGCTGGTTGTGCCTGCTATCAGAAGTGCAAATCCATTAGTGCAGCAGACTTCAAAAGCAACTACTTGCAAGCAAATACTTACAACCCCCCCCCCCCCATTTTCATAGAAATCCTTTTTTGTTGGGTTACATTTAATTAAGCTACATACACATATAATTACTGCAGCAATACCAGCAATCTACCGGTGTGTATTAAGGTGAAACTGAGTGTCAAGCCTTAATCGTCCCTTTACATACAGTACAGACCAAAAGTTTGGACACACCTTCTTATTCAAAGAGTTTTCTGTATTTTCATGACTGATGAAAATTGTAGATCCACACTGAAGGCATCAAAACTATGAATTAATACATGTGGAATTATATACTTAACAAAAAAGTGTGAAACAACTGTAAATATGTCTTATATTCTAGGTTCTTCAAAGTAGCCACCTTTTGCTTTTGCTTTGATTACTGCTTTACACACTCTTGGCATTCTCTTGATGAGCTACAAGAGGTAGTCACCTGAAATGGTTTTCACTTCACAGGTGTGCCCTGTGAGGTTTAATGAGTGGGATTTCTTGCCTTATAAATGGGGTTGGGACAATGAGTTGTGTTGGGCAGAAGTCAGGTGGGTACACAGCTGATTGTCCTACTGAATAGACTTTTAGAATTTGTATTATGGCAAGAAAAAAGCAGCTAAGTAAAGAAAAATGAGTGGCCATCATTACTTTAAGAAATAAACATCAGTCAGTCCGAAAAATTGGGAGAACTTTGAAAGTGTCCCCAAGTGCAGTCGCAAAAACCATCAAGCGCTACAAAGAAACTTGCTCACATGAGGACCGCCCCAGGAAAGGAAGACCAAGAGTCACCTCTGCTGCGAAGGATAAGTTCATCCGAGTCACCAGGCTCAGAAATCGCAGATTAACAACAGCTCAGATTAGAGACCAGGTCAATGCCACACAGAGTTCTAGCAGCAGATACATCTCTACAATGACTGTTAAGAGGAGACTGTGTGCAGCAGGCATTCATGGTAAAATAGCTGCTAGGAAACCACTGCTAAGGAAAGGCAACAAGCAGAAGAGACTTGTTTGGGCTAAAGAACACAAGGAATGGACATTAGACCAATGGAAATCTGTGCTTTGGTCTGAAGAGTTCAAATTTGAGATCTTTGGTTCCAACCACCGCGTCTTTGTGCGACGCAGAAAAGGTGAACGGATGGACTCTACATGCCTGGTTCCCACCGTGAAGCATGGAGGAGGAGGTGTGATGGTGTGGGGGTGCTTTGCTGGTGACACTGTTGGGGATTTATTCAAAATTGAAGGCATACTGAACCAGCATGGCTACCACAGCATCTTGCAGCGGCATGCTATTCCATCCGGTTTGCGTTTAGTTGGACCATCATTTATTTATCAACAGGACAATGACCCCAAACACACATCCAGGCTGTGTAAGGGCTATTTGACCAAGAAGGAGAGTGATGGGGTGCTACGCCAGATGACCTGGCCTCCACAGTCACCAGACCTGAACCCAATCGAGATGGTTTGGGGTGAGCTGGACCGCAGAGTGAAGGCAAAAGGGCCAACAAGTGCTAAACATCTCTGGGAACTCCTTCAAGACTGTTGGAATACCATTTCAGGTGACTACCTCTTGAAGCTCATCAAGAGAATGCCAAGAGTGTGCAAAGCAGTAATCAAAGCAAAAGGTGGCTACTTTGAAGAACCTAGAATATAAGACATATTTGCAGTTGTTTCACACTTTTTTGTTAAGTATATAATTCCACATGTGTTAATTCATAGTTTTGATGCCTTCAGTGTGAATCTACAATTTTCATAGTCATGAAAACACAGAAAACTCTTTGAATGAGAAGGTGGGTTTTTGGGGGTTCAATTTAATTAAGATATATATATATATATATATATATATATATATATATATGTATGTATGTGTGTGTGTGTGTGTGTGTGTGTGTGTATATATATATATATATATATATATATATATATATATATATATATATATATATATATATAGGGTGGGCCATTTATATGGATACACCTAAATAAATGGTTGGTGATATTACCTTCCTGTTTGTGGCACATTAGTATATGGGAGGGGGAAAACTTTTCAAGATGGGTGGTGGTCATTTTGAAGTCGGACATTTTGGATCCAACTTTAGTTTTTTCAATGGGAAGAGGAGGGTCATGTGACACATCAAACTTATTGAGAATTTCACAAGAAAAACAATGGTGTGCTTGGTTTTAAAGTAACTTTTTTCTTTCATGAGTTACTTACAAGCTTCTCTTTGTTTACAGCCATTGACATGTCGCAGAGGTTAACACGTGTGGAGCGGATAGAAATTGTGTTGATGTCTGGTGAACGCAGTACCCTGGTCATTGCAGCAGATTTCAATGCAAGACACCCTACGAGACCACCCATCTCCTATGCTACAGTTAGCAAACTGCTTGCCAAGTTTTGTGAAACTGGTTCAGTGTTGGATTTGCCAAAATGTGGACACATGAAAACTGTTACTAATGAAGAAACATCAGTGGCTGTCCTAGCTTCATTCAGCAAGAGCCCATAGCGTAGCACTCGCCGCATGTCACTGGAGAGTGGCATCAGTCAAAATCCCTTCGGCGGATATTAGCTAATCACAAATGGCACCCTTACAAACTCCAGCTGCTGCAGCATCTCAACAAGGATGACCCAGATCGGCACACTGAATTTGCAGAATGGGTAAAACAAAAATTGTAACAGGACCTTCAGTTTACACAGAACATTTTGTTCAGTGATGAGGCAAACTTTTATGTGAATGGTGAAGTTAACAAACAAAACCACCGCTATTGGTCTGACTCTAACCACATTGGATAGATCCCTCCAAGACTGTTGGAACACAAAAATTGATGGTATGGTGTGGTATATGGGTACAAAGATAGTGGGGCCATTCTTCATTAATGGAAACCTCAAGACCACTGGATATGTGAAATTGCTACATGATGATGTGTTTCCCTCTTTATGCACTGAAGCTGGCACGTTCCCTGAGTTTTTCCAGCTGGATCCAAAATGGCCGACTTCAAAATAGCCACCATGGTCACCACCCATCTTGAAATGTTTTCCCCTTCCCATATACTAATGTGCCACAAATAGGAAGTTAATATCACCAACCATTCCCATTTTATTTAGGTGTATCCATATAAATGGCCCAGCCTGTATAGATGTATATATATATATAGTCTGAGTTCACACTTCAGTTATTTGGTCAGTTATTTCAATCAGTTATCGTGAGCCAAAACTAGGTGTTGGTCAAAAAAACAGAATAGACACAAACCAAATCATTCCATTTTTTTTTTTTAAATTGGGTACTGATTATATTTAGAGATGAGCGAACATGCTCGTCCGAGCTTGGTGCTCGTTCGAGCATTAGGGTACTCGTAACTGCTCGATGCTCGGCCGAGTATCTCGCCATGCTCGAGGAAATGGCAACTTCCGCATCGTGCTTTTTTGGCGCCTAAAAACACAGCCAATGACAAGCCAGGAGACTCTACAGTACACCCAGCATCACATGGGGCCCTTACATGTCGATAGCAGGGGTTGGCTGGCCTGATCAGGTGACCCTGGAATATACTACCGACTGGCCGCGGCGCTCGGCTCAGATGCCGTCTGGATGTCGTTAGGGATAGAGCTGCTGCCTTTCAGGGACAGTGTTAGGGCCTGCATTTAGTTGTCTGTTAGGCAGGGATCACCCACAAAGAACCCAACAGCCCTTCTAAGGGCTAGAAGACATTTTTTTTTTTTTTTTTTTGTCACTTGGCTGGCTGGCACTAGTAGTGCAGCTATCGCCATATCTAACCCTGTTTTTTTTTTTTGTTCTATCTCAGTGATACAAATCCATTGCACACAGCACTGTGGAACCATTCTGTGTGTCACAGTTCAACACATTCGCTCCCATCCGTATATACTGTCCAGGTGACACTTTCTGTACGTCACACAATACAACCAAGTCATTTGCTACCGATATCATCTACCGCTTGATCCAGAAAACTCTCTGTGCGACATTTCTCTGGGTCACAGACTAAATAGCCACCGTTAACAGGGTGTCAGTCAGTCCTACCATAGTTCCTGCACGTTACGTTCCAAAAAAAACAAAATTGTAAAAAACAATATAAAAAAAAATATATTTTTTCAGTTGTTTTAGCTCAGTGATACAAATCCATTTTACTCAGCTTTGTGTAACCTTTCTGTGTGTCACAGTTCAGCACATTCGCTCCCATCCGTATATACTGTCCAGGTGACACTTTCTGTACGTCACACAATACAACCAAGTCATTTGCTACCAAAATCATCTACCGCTTGATCCAGAAAACTCTCTGTGCGACATTTCTCTGGGTCGCAGACTAAATAGCCACTGTTAACAGGGTGTCAGTCAGTCCTACCATAGTTCCTGCACGTCACGTTCCCAAAAAAACAAAATATAAAAAAAAAAAATTATTATTTCAGTTGTTTTAGCTCAGTGATACAAATCCATTTTACTCAGCTGTGTGTAACCTTTCTGTGTGTCACAGTTCAGCACACTCGCTCCCATCCGTATATACTGTCCAGGTGACACTTTCTGTACGTCACTTAATTCTACCAGACTGAACAAGTTTGTGGGTTTCAGTACACCAGGCCCGTTTAATTTTTTTTTTTATATCATACACTTATATACAAACAATGTTGAACCCCAGGGCTAAGGGTCGAGGACGAGGGCGTGGGCGTGGGCATTCAATTACTGTGGAACGCCGCAGAGTTACACTCCCTAGCTTCATGTCTCAACTTACAGGGACACGTGGTAGAGGACTGTTGAAACCACAACAGTGCGAACAGCTGATCTCGTGGATTGCGGACAATGCTTCAAGTAATTTGTCCACCAGTCAGTCTTCCACGCAATCCACCCATGTTACCCAAGGGAGCACTCCTCTGGCTCCTCCACCTCAACCTCCTTCCCCCCAGTCTGCCCCCTCCCAGGAAAATTTGGAATGTGATCCGGCATACTCTCAGGAACTGTTTTCTGGACCCTTCCCAGAGTCACAAACCACTTCTCAGGTTGCTGCTGACCTCGTTCCCGATGCCCAAGTTTTCCAACTGTCGCAGTCTGTGGGTGATGATGATGACAATGTTGAGTTAGTGGAAGAAGTTTGTAAAGAGGTGTCAGACGATGAGGAGACACGGTTGTCAGACAGTGGTGAAGTTGTTGTTAGGGGAGGAATTCCGAGGGGGGAGCAGACTGAGGAATCGGAGGATGACGAGGTGACTGACCCAAGCTGGGTTGATATGCCGAGTGAAGACAGTGCTTCTGAGGCGGAGGCGAGTGCCTGCACCAGAACAGGTTGTAAGAGGCAGTGGTGTGGCCAGAGGGAGAAGCAGGGCCAGAGCTGGTGCATCAGCAGCAACTGTTTCACGTAGTGAAGCTCCCGTGGCGAGGCCTAGATGTTCGCAAGTCTGGAGGTTCTTTAAAGAAAGTGAGGATGACCGACGGACTGTGGTGTGCAACTGTGCCACACCAGGATCAGCAGGGGTGCCACCACTACTAGCCTAACCACCACCAGCATGCGCAGGCATATGAGTGCTAAACACCCCACTCAATGGAACCAAGGCCGTTCACCACCTCCTGCGGGTCACACCACTGCTCCTTCCCCTGTGTCACTCGCTGCCTCTGCTAGTCAACCCCCTGCATCACTCGCTGCCTCTGCTAGTCAACCCCCTGCCCAGGACCCCGGCACGAGCGCCTCCCGCGGGAAAACCACACCTTCGCCTCAACGATCCTCCACAGTGTCCACCAATGTGTCCCAGCGCAGCGTTCAGCTGTCTTTACAGCAGACGCTGGAGCGCAAGAGGAAATACAGTTCCACCCACCCACATGCCCCAAGCCCTCAACGTCCAAATCTCCAAATTGCTTAGCCTGGAGATGCTGCCCTATAGGCTGGTAGAGACCGAGGCCTTTCGCAATCTCATGGCGGTGGCTGCCCCTCGGTATTCCGTCCCCAGCCGCCACTATTTTTCCCGATGTGCCGTCCCAGCCCTACACCAGCACGTGTCGGAGAACATCATCCGTGCCCTGACCAACGCTGTTTCTGAGAAGGTCCACCTAACCACGGACACGTGGACAAGTGCTGCCGGGCAGGGACACTATATCTCACTGACGGCACATTGGG
>ONZH01030359.1:0-18216 GCA_900303285.1 Rhinella marina | reverse complement strand
GCACGCAGCTGAGTACAATGGATTTTATCAATGAGCTAAAACAACTGAAATTTTTTTTTTTTAATATTTTGTTTTTTAATATTTTGTTTTTTTTGGAACGTGACGTGCTGGAACTATGGTAGAACTGACTGACACCCTGTTAACGGTGGCTATTTAGACCGCGACCCAGACAAATGTCGCACAGAGAGTTTTCTGGATCAAGCTGTAGATGATATTGGTAGTAAATGACTTGGTTGTATTCTGTGACGTACAGAAAGTGTCACCTGGACAGTATATACGGATCGGAGCTAGTGTGCTGAACTGTGACACACAGAAAGGTTACACGCGGCTGAGTACAATGGATTTGTATCACTGAGCTAAAACAACTGAAAAAAAAAATTTTTTTTATATTTTGTTTTTTATATTTTTTTTTTAATTTTGTTTTTTTGGGAACGTGACGTGCAGGAACTATGGTAGAACTGACTGACACCCTGTTAACGGTGGCTATTTAGACTGCGACACAGACAAATGTCGCACAGAGAGTTTTCTGGATCAAGCTGTAGATGATATTGGTAGCAAATGACTTGGTTGTATTCTCTGACGTACAGAAAGTGTCACCTGGACAGTATATACTACATCTTGTAGTTGGGTAGAGGACTTGAGAAAATGGTTTACAACCAGATTAAACACATGAGCTAGGCAGGGCACATGGGTCAGCCCTCCTTGACACAGCGCTGATACAATGTTTTTCCAATTTTCAGTGACTATAATTTCAATCTCCAGTTGACAAGGAGATATCCAGGATTCAATTTCTTGGTTGGTGATGCTGAGCAGTTTCTTCCCAGCATGTCTCTATTGCTTAGGCTGGCCAAGTGCAGAACAGAATGACACCTCCTTGCTCTCCATAGGTGGTATGCCGGAGGACCACTTTAAACTGTGCCTATGGTGGAGGCTAAGGACAAGGTAGAGGCTGAAGGGGTGGAGGAGGCGATTGAGCCCCAATCACAGCATGAGAACACTGAGGCAGTTGTGCCTGGGCCAGAACCACATTTACCCAGTGGGCCATAAAGGACATATATTGTTCTTTACCATGGTTACAGCTCCACACGTAGGCGCTGGTGTGAACTGTAAAAGCTGGTGTGAACAAACACCAGCAGGCTCAAGGATTGGCCCACCTTCTGCTTTACATATGTATGCAGAGTGGTACAGCTTGTTTAAAGAAGTAGTGATGCTTTGGACTCTCCACCTTGGCTCGGCACAAGCTATCAGTGAAGCTATCTCTGAAAGGTGCAGAGTTAACCACATGCAAGAGAGGGACTGTCGAGAGAGGGATTGCTTATCTATGAACTCAGATGGCCACCACTATAACACTATTTATTCACCTCAATATAAGAATCAAGGCTGATCCCTCATTCCCGAGCTTCTTATTTTCATTTTGTAACATGTTCAATAGCCATTTTACAAAAAAATCAGATTAGTCACCATAAAGTGCAAGGAAATTTGGATCTGTGGTGGATCAAATTTTTCCTTAAATTCAGATCAAATTCCACTTCATTAACTTTAATTCTTTCAACACTATTTATAATCAAATTTCATGGTTACAGGCTCCCTTTAGGCTACTTTCACACTAGCGTTTTTAAATTCCGGTATTGAGTTCCGTTATAGGGGCTCAATACCGGAAAAAAACGCTTCAGTTTTGTCCCCATTCATTGTCAATGGGGACAAAACTGAACTGAAGACAACGGAATGCTCCTGAAAGCATTCCGTTCCGTCTTCAGACCGGAGGACAAACCGCAGCATGCTGCGGTTTGCTCTCCGGTCCAGGCATCCGCACCAAGACGGATCCGGAATGACCCCCAATGCAAGTCAATGGGGACGGATCCGTTTGGTGTGGACACACCAGTAATCCGGATCTGTCCTCCATTGATTTCCAATGGGGGGTCATTCCGGATCCGGCATACATACACACAGACATACATACAAACAAACAAACATACAGACATACATACAAACATACAGACATACATACATACTCACATACTCCCGGGACGCCGGCAGAACGTCTTCACGCGCCTCCTGCGCTCTGCGATGACATTTCCCCACTGCGCCCAGCAGAGGGCGCTGTGGGGAATCGTCATCACTGCGCGCAGGAGGCGCGTGAAGACGTTCTGCCGGCGTCCCGGGAGTATGTATGTATGTATGTCTGTATGTATGTTTGTATGTATGTCTGTGTCTTGTTTTAATGTGTGTCATGTGTGGGGCCGGAGCGCTGCTCCGGCTCCACACATGTATAGCGTTAGCACGGATCCGTTGGCACCCTTTAGGTGCCGGATCCGTGCTAACGCTAGTGTGAAAGTAGCCTTACTTGTAGGATTAATTCCTCTGTTCAGGATCCTTATCTCTTGGCCAGAGTGAAGACTGGTCCTTCATTATAGACAAGCTCCTGTATAGACTTTCATGGACGCTGTAGATTACAGGGAATGCTTTGTCAAGGAACCCTACTACTAAATAGGCACCAAGCAGTGAACCCCTTTAAGTGTTTTTTTGTTTAAATCACATTAAGAAAATAATTGTTTCTTTTTATATGTAGATGGAAACAAAGCACAATCGGTGATCAAGACATGCATCTATAACGTATCTAAGTGTAACATGACGTTCAGCTTCAGCCTGCACAATGAATATAAGAGGACGACCATCTTATGTTGTAACAATCGTGACTGTCAACCTAATGTAACAGAATGTAAGTGATCCATGTCTGTCTTCTTCCACATGTTGAGGTAATTTTAGATACCAAATTGTTTATTGACTTTAGGGATGTAAGTTGACGAGCACAGTGCAATTTATATTCCTGATAACTGCTGATGTCAGTCATGTTGTGCACAAGACATTGTACGCTCCTTTTTAAGTCCAGTATGGCTCCCATGCAAATGGATGCCAGTTCCCAACCAATGCATGTTTACCTTACCTACTCTGTTAGGGTGCGTTCGCATTAGCGTCCCTAATTTCATTTTTAGTGATCCATTAGAACAGGGTTATCACAGAAAATAATGGAATTTAATCTATCCTTTAAGTGGCATTTTGTTTTGCTCCTTCCTAATACATTTCTATGGGCACAAATAATGGTTCAGTTTTGTTCCAATATGCATGACGGAAAAAAAAAAGTCCTGTTGATAGGACAGTACAAAACAAACAAACATAAAGATGTGGCAGAAAAAAAAAAGTTATGACTCTGAAAAGGTGAGTAGAGATGAGCGAATGTGCTCGTAACGAGCACTGTAGCGCTTGGTTCCCCTGCGCTCGCATGGCCGCAAGCATCCGGATCCGTCGGGTGAGGAGGACTGATTCGGATGCCTGCGCCCAGGCGAGCGCAGAGGAGCCGAGCGCTACAGTGCTCGTTATGAGCGCGTTCGCTCATCTCTAGTGGTGAGTGAAAAACGAAAACTCAAAAATGGAAAATCACACCCTTGTCTAAGGATAACATTTGATGGATTATCACTTTCCATATCATGTGATAGGAAATATAGAGATAATGTGTAAAGATACCTAACACTGATAACAGAAAAATACCCCCTTGTTCATCTAGTCTGCGCATATATTATTTCACCTTTGTGGACTTCGATTCAATCAACTATGTTAATAATATTTCCTGAGATTGTTTCTACTGAGAGATGAGTGAATCGATTCATAAGTGCCAAAACTGAACCCAAATTCAACCCAACCCAAATTTTTTTTTTTAATTTTGATTAGATCAAATAAGAAATTCTTCAAATTTTCCTGTGTAAAGTATTTTGATAGAGGGAGAGAGAGCGAGAGAAAGAAAGAAAGAGAAGATTTGTGGAGTACATGACTAATAGTTGTCTAATGGACAGAGTCTCCTACCTGAGCTGTCGATCTTTACCGCTCATACAGAGTGACCATGGGCCACTCGGCTGCTTCTCTAATTAGTGTTCTCCTTTCCTGGGCTGTCAGTTTAGGTAGATGGCAATGTCTTGGTAGGCTTGCAGTTCTGCCATACTCCATCTATGTTTGTATAATGTATTGAACAATGCTTTGTGAGATGTTCATAGCTTGGCATATTTTTTTTTATAACCTTGCTTTACACTTCTCTACAGCTTTATGCCTGACTTGTCTGCTGTGTTCCTTGGTTTTCATGATGCTGTTTGAGCACTAATGTTCACTAACAAATCCATGCCTCAATTGTCCTTTTCCATTTATCATTTATTGCATTTTGACCCAACTGGAATTTCATTTATTTTTTTTATTTTTTTGGGGGGGGCTTGCTCATTTTTATTAAACTCACAGATAGGTGATCAATACACCAATTTCAAAAAAATAGCCTTTTCGGCCCGGAATCTAATCCAACATTTTCTCATAAATAGCTTGGCTATTATGATCCCTTTCTAGACCTAAATTAAAAAATAACCTTTATTTATTTGCTAAAAATAATCTTTTATTTATTTCCCCACGTGTATTGAACTTAAAACCACTTGTAGCAGCTCGGTTGGTTCTGTTCTTATACTTGTATGGAAAAAGGGTCTCTGTTTAGAATAATATTCTTGTTGTTAGACCATTATTTTAAAAGGACATTTGTCTTCATGTCCCACTAGATCCTAAAGGTCAATATCCTAGATCACGTCTGATCAGGATCTCCACTATTTATTTCTTATATCCCTCCGGATCTCTATATAGACCAATGCCCTATATCGGGCTTCTGGTCTTAATACAAACAGTACCTATTCCTCTAAAATCTTCTCCTGCCTTGACTTCACTCGGACGCCTGATGCATTCCGACAGTCACCACCGGCCGCTACAGCTTATTAAAAGCACACAAACAGTAGCTCCCCCAACATGTTTCACCACCTAATGTGGCGTCTTCAGGGGTTAGGAGCTGCGAACCCGATTGTATGGCGAGTCAAACTTTTATACTCGCTCCCGTACCTCCCCATAAGGGGATTCCTCCAATCACCATAAACAACGGGTTAAAGAGGCTCAAACTTCACCTATAGGAAGGCCATGTCTCCCAAATCTTTCTTCCGCATTGATCCAGCAAACCACTCCCTTCTGGGAGGTATGCTCCAACGTCACTATTCAGACGCGCATGTCTTGGGACTTAGACGCGCTGTGGGTCCAGAGTCCCACTGCGCATGTCCTAGGACTTAGTCAACGGAAGGGGATTTCTCACTGCGCCTGCTCAAAGACTCTGTCCCTGGTGCAAAACAGTGAATCCATTGCGCATGTCATTAGGGTTTCTTTTTAGGAGACATAAAGTATACCTGATTGGCTCAATACACCATATCTCTCAGTGAATACATTTTAAATGCTCCAATGACTTACATTGGCCATTAATCCCATATATTATGTTTATTTATATCATTTATTGCCTATGTACACCTACAAGCTTATTATCCATATTTTAGCTTTATTTTAATATGAAATTAAATTGATTATCTCCTTATTTATGTGTACATTTAAACTTTATACTCATCCCATTATTTAAATCAAAGAGACAGGTGTACAATGTCTAAACATATCAGGTTTTAGAATTTCCCATTTTTTAAAAAAACCAAAGCAAGAGCTCCCTTTTACTCTTAACCCCTTCGCGCCCGGAGCTTTTTTCGGTTCTGCATTTTCGTTTTGCGCTCCCTGCCTTCAAACAGCCATAACTCTTTTATTTTTCTGTTCACATAGCTGTATGAGGGCTTGTTTTTTGCGGGACAAGTTGTACTTTCCAACGCCACCATTTAATATTGCATACGGTGTAGTGGGAAGCGGGAAAAAAATTCCAAACCGGGTGAAATTGCAAAGAAAACGCTATTCCGCTACAGTTCTACGGGTTTCTTATTTACAGCGTTCGATGTGCATTAAAACTGATCCGTTACTTTCATTCTACTGGTCAGTACGAATCCGGCAATACCTAATATGTATAGTTTTTTCCTGCGTTTTCATAGTGATAAAATAATTAGAAAGTTGCCCTTTTTTTTTTTTTTTTTTCCTTGTCAAATCTTGACCCCTATAACTTTTTGGTATTTATGTGTACAGAGCTGTATGGGGGCTCATTTTTTGCGGGACGATCTGAAGTTTTTATTGATACCATTCTGGGGTGTGTCTGACTTTTTGATCACTTTTTATTTAATTTTTTTTAGAAAAAAAAGCGACAAAAAACGGCAAATCGCCATTTGGACGCTTTTTTCTGCCACACAATTCGCCGTATTGGAATATTTTTTTATATTTTAAAAGTACGGGGCGTTTTCGGTCATGGTGATACCCATGATGTCTATATTTATTGTTATTTAGGTATTTATTTTTTACTTATACGGAAAGGGGGGTGATTTGAACTTTTACATCTTTTTTATTTTTTATATATTTTTTAACATTTTTTTTAAATTTTTTTTTACTATTAGAAAGCTCAAATATGGGCTTATATATTGTGGCTTTTTTTTTTTTTCTTTATGAGCAATTCTGGGTTTTATAGACTCAGAAAGCCATGAATTGCTCATTTCTTATCCTGGCCTGCCATCTAGTGGCCAGAATAAGAATTGCAGTTTGAAAACTGTAATCCTCACCAGCGAGGATTACAGTTTTCATATGGTGTACAGACACCCCGATTGGCCACACGGGGTGTCTGTACACCACCCGGAAGCGAACGCTTCCGGGTTTAGACGCAACTAGATGCCGTGATCACGTGTGATCACGGCATCTAGTCACCCCGGAAGACGCCGCCCGACACAGTAGGTAGCGGCAAGTCTCTGCTGTTAGAAACAGCAGAGACTTGCCGGCCATGACGCCCGCCGCACCCGCGAGCGGGCGCCATGTGCCCCGCATCGCCCCAGCGCCGTACATGTACGGCGCTGGTCGCGAAGGGGTTAATGGGTACTAATTTGTAAACACTTTTATTCATTTTTTATTTATTTTTTTATTTTCCATTATTTATCACTAGGGTTCCAAATGAGCCTATATTCATATTTAGCCTATCTTTTAAATGTAACAAAAAAGTAATCCTCAGATAAAGGGAGTGAAGGTAAACCCTTCATTTAGACCATTGGGGCTCATGGTATTTAATCTATATATCCAACATGCCTCATTTTGCAGAAGCTTCCTATCCAGATCACCCCCTCTGGGGCCCTTTACCAATTTTTCAATGCCCCAAAATTTCAAAACTCCCGACTTCCCATTATGAAAATAATTAATATGCCTTGTAATGGCTGTGTCCTTCTTGGTTTCAATGGCACTTTTATGTCCTGAGATTCTGCGTCTCAGTTCCTGGACAGTCTTCCCCACATATAATTTAGGACAAGTACAACTCGCTATATATATTACTCCTTGAGTTTTACAAGTAATACGCTGCCTAATCTGGTATTCCTTACCATCCACTGGATTCTTAAAGGTTTTAATTCTAGGGATGTATTTACAGAAGCTACAGTCTCCACATGGTGCCGAACCTCTCCGAGAGAGTTGTCCATCATCTTTTTGTGGTCTTTGTGGGTCATAAAAACTATGGACCAAAAGATCACGAAGGTTCGGTCCTTTACGGTATGTTATATTTGGAAATTGACCTAAGCCCGTTCTCAAATCCCTATCTGACAATAAAATATGCCAATGTTTATGTAGTATGTTTACCATAACTTCAGAGAAACCATCAAAAGTGCCGATACATCTGATCTTTTCACTCTTCTTTTTTTGTTTCTCTTTAAGGAGATCTTCTTGCTTAATATTCTTCGCTTTATTAAAGGCCTTTTTAAGAGGATTGGTGGGATAACCCCTTTCCTTAAATCTTCTGAAAAGCTCCTTACTTTCCTCCAGGAACTTCTCTTCAGTCTTACAGTTCCTCCTTGCCCGAAGGTACTGGCCCATTGGTATTCCCCTTTTAAGGGGGAGAGGATGCCAACTACTCCAATGTAGATAGCCATTTGTGGCAGTTGCCTTCCTGAAGATGTCTGTTCCCAGGGTCCCATCCTCCTGCAATATGATTTTTAAATCAAGAAAGGAAATTTCCTTATCCTGAATTTCAGATGTATATTTCATCCCTATTAGGTTATCATTTAGTTTCTCTACAAAGTCATAATAAAGATTATTTTGGATGGCACCCGCACACTTATAATGACTTTGTAGAGAAACTAAATGATACCTTCGGGCAAGGAGGAACTGTAGGACTGAAGAGAAGTTCCTGGAGGAAAGTAAGGAGCTTTTCAGAAGATTTAAGGAAAGGGGTTATCCCACCAATCCTCTTAAAAAGGCCTTTAATAAAGCGAAGAATATTAAGCAAGAAGATCTCCTTAAAGAGAAACAAAAAAAGAAGAGTGAAATGATCAGATGTATCGGCACTTTTGATGGTTTCTCTGACGTTATGGTCAACATACTACATAAACATTGGCATATTTTATTGTCAGATAGGGATTTGAGAACGGCCTTAGGTCAATTTCCAAATATAACATACCGTAGAGGACCGAACCTTCGTGATCTTTTGGTCCATAGTTTTCATGACCCACAAAGACCACAAAAAGATGATGGACAACTCTCTCGGAGAGGTTCGGCACCATGTGGAGACTGTAGCTTCTGTAAATACATCCCTAGAATTAAAACCTTTAAGAATCCAGTGGATGGTAAGGAATACCAGATTAGGCAGCGTATTACTTGTAAAACTCAAGGAGTAATATATATAGCGAGTTGTACTTGTCCTAAATTATATGTGGGGAAGACTGTCCAGGAACTGAGACGCAGAATCTCAGGACATAAAAGTGCCATTGAAACCAAGAAGGACACAGCCATTACAAGGCATATTAATTATTTTCATAATGGGAAGTCGGGAGTTTTGAAATTTTGGGGCATTGAAAAATTGGTAATGGGCCCCAGAGGGGGTGATCTGGATAGGAAGCTTCTGCAAAATGAGGCATGTTGGATATATAGATTAAATACCATGAGCCCCAATGGTCTAAATGAAGGGTTTACCTTCACTCCCTTTATCTGAGGATTACTTTTTTGTTACATTTAAAAGATAGGCTAAATATGAATATAAATATTTGTAAAGAGACCCTATCTGGGTAGTGGTAAAATTACCAAAATACTAAACACCTTTACAGGCGATATACCAACTCTTGTCCCAGATATAATAATTATTTGACTCCTAAGAATTAACTTTTAATCTAACATTTTAAAAAACAGGAAGAGTAACATCATTGTTAAAATTCTCTGAATGTGTACGCTGTCACTCCTAAATAACCAGTGACTCAGGCGCTGGCTGTGCACTATCCAACGTCTGTGGTAGGTGTTATTAATGTGATGCAAATCGTCACCAGGTGATCTCCTGGCGACCTGTAACATTGAATGCCCTGCTTAAGTGAATGCTGAGTTGAGGACAGTGCGGACAACTTCAGAAGATAAAAACTATATACTACCCCCCAACATGTTTCATCAGCTTTTTAAATATGTAGTCCATCGGGTTAAATTGTCACCCTGTTATCAATAATGAGAGCAAAAAGGGCCCTGTAGGGGCATTACACATTTAGTCTAGTGAAGACGCATCTTTTTCATTTGCTATATGTCTCAAGTGTTCAGAGTTATGTTCCAGACACCTTATCATCTGGTCTTTTGAATCATCTATTTAGTTTTATTACAGTGTACCGATAATTCTTTTTGGTGTACTGTATAATATATTACTAAACTGAGAGCTTTATATGACAGTTATCCATCTAATAAGACCAGAAGGTGCTTTGTGATAAAGAAGATGATCGCGCAGATCAGCTTAGTGCTGCGCTCTACAACAGCAGCGTGGACTCTTGCCTTACACTTGTGAATTCAAGTGTGAACTGTTGCCTTAGACCTGTAACACAATCATCAATAGTAGACAGGCATATTATGGCCATGACGTTCAGCCGGCGAAATAATTCTATCTTCCGGCGCATGCGCACTAGCATAATTGCAGCGTTTCTTTTTTCTAAGTTTGTGCGCATGCGCAGAGATACCCACCATAGCGCTCTGCAACATAAGTTCGAGCGCAGGTTTCCTCTGCACAGAACGTCACTGATGACATTGCTTCCAGTGAACACGGATTGGCGATCGGTCTAATTATGGGCGATCAGGTAATAGTCCTCATTGGACATTGTGTGAGCGCAAGTGAGCCTAAATTTGACATGAGAGCTAGTGATTGGCCGCTGGTACTGACAGTCAGACAATCTGTATATAAATAGTGGCTGCTGGTTCAACTACCTCATTGCTGCCCAAACCCCTGAAGAAGTCAGCGGTCAGCTGATGAAACATGTTGGGGGGTAGTATATAGTTTTTATCTTCTGAAGTTGTCCGCACTGTCCTCAACTCAGTATTCACTTAAGCAGGGCATTCAATGTTACAGGTCGCCAGGAGATCACCTGGTGACGATTTGCATCACATTAATAACACCTACCACAGACGTTGGATAGTGCACATCCAGCGCCTGAGTCACTGGTTATTTAGGAGTGACAGCGTACACATTCAGAGAATTTTAACAATGATGTTACTCTTCCTGTTTTTTAAAATGTTAGATTAAAAGTTAATTCTTAGGAGTCAAATAATTATTATATCTGGGACAAGAGTTGGTATATCGCCTGTAAAGGTGTTTAGTATTTTGGTAATTTTACCACTACCCAGATAGGGTCTCTTTACAAATATTTAGTTTGATATAGGCTTACACGCCTTGATTTTAGACCCTTATAGCTTTTACGGCTAGTCTGTCATTCATGGCAGGTTTTTTGTCCAATAAGCCTAGTCCAGGTCAGTTTACGGCAGAGGCCGAACAGGTCTTTTCCACTGGCAGTTTGCCCATCAATAACACTGACATCTTTACGGCCTTCAGAACCATCAATAAAACTTACAAACAATATGTCAGGTCACTATGGGAGATAACTAGTTTAGAAACTTACTTGCAGCAACGCATTGTCTATCGTGGCATGAGAATAAATATAGTCCCAAATTCCCATCAGGATGATGCTGAGTTCATAAAGGGATGGCAGCAATTATTGACAGATAATTCTCTACGCATGCTGCAGTATTTACTTGATTATGAAAAGCAGATCTTTGTGAAAATTACGGAACAGCTAGATATTGAATTGGCACAGATCCAAGTGTTTAAAACTGTACCAGAGTTCACTCAATGTGAAACCAAAGTACAGAAAAATATTGAATCTTTTCAGACAGAATTAAAAGAAAGGAAACACAGAAAATATATGAGAGATAGACGGGACTTTGACATCGGTCAAATCTATCTAAATAAAACTGCTAACATTCTTTTTGAGAGAAAGAAAGGCAATAACGTATTGAGAGGTACTTTCACTGACGTCTCAGAATCAGATTGGTCCGGTTCAGAGGATCAGACATCGAAAAATTTATCAAACAATCAAGGGGGTGTCAAACGTAAAAACAAAGGTCGTACCCCTTTTAATCAAAGGAAGGCACCAGCTCCACATCCAGCGGGCCCTAATACTACCCAACCATGGAACCCCACTGGTTGCAATGTGGGTTTTCAGAATCAAGTTTCAACTACAGGTATTCCACAACAAAATGTGGCAATCCCTGCGATGTCTGTTTCCTCCTTATCATCTATACCTGCACCATTTTCTCACAGTACCAATGCTATATCCTCTGGCAGTTCGACCCCTATGATGCCCTTGTCTTTTTTGTCCCAGGGCATCCAGCTGAGGGACAGAGACAAATGGGCATACAATGCCAGGACCAGCTGAGCACCAGTGACAATTTCCAAATAGTCAACCTGTCTACCTTTCAGTTAGAAAGTAGACACCTGAGCCTTTTAAGTAAGGGTTTATCCTTCACCCCTACACCAGAGTATAATTGTTTTACTTGGGTGAAGGATATTAATTTGTCCGCACGCAAATTGGCATTACACAAAGTACATGAACAAAAAAAGAAAGATTACAATTATCAGCAACAACGTGAACAAGAGGCGATTGCCATCTTGGAAACCTTGGACACTGAGTCTTTAGGTGACAGGGACGATATTGATGCGCCCCTCTCTTCACTTAGACCCAGATCTCAATTTACACCACCTTTCTCTCAGTTTAGTAGTATTGATACATTCGTTAATCTTGTCACAAAAGATCTCAAAACCATCAGGACCAAGAAGCTCAATTATTACAACAATTTGAGTGCGGAAGAGCAGATTGCTCTAGACGAACTGACCAAAAATGATGACTTAGTCATCAAACCGTCTGATAAAGGCGGCAATATTGTACTGATGGATAAGGACTATTACCAAAACATGGTTATGGACTTATTGAAAGAAACTCATACATATCAACCACTAGACAGTAATCCGACAGTGAAGTATTTGTCAGAACTCAAAGAAATTCTGAGCAGAGCAAGAGAAGATAAACTGCTATCTAAAGACGAGTACAAAGTGTTGTACAATGTACATCCAACAATGGCTACAATATATGCCATCCCAAAGATTCACAAACAAAAGGTACCTATACCTGGTAGACCTATTATCTCTGGCAACAATAGCCTAACTGAAAATATCAGTCAATATGTCGATGAATTCATCTTCCCGTTTGTTTCTAGCCTGCCATCGTATATTAAAGATACCAAGGATGCGGTCATCAGACTCCAGGAGATCCAGGTCACAGAGAACACAAAATTGGCGAGTTTGGATATAGAGGCCCTGTACACTAGCATTAGGCATGATTTAGGCATTCAAGCGGTTTCTTCTTTTTTATCCACAAAGGGCACTCAATTTCAAGCACATAATAATTTTGTTCTCACTTTACTCCGCTATCTTCTCACTCACAATTATTTTCTTTTTAAAGGGAAATATTATTTGCAGACACTTGGAACAGCAATGGGGAGTAAATGTGCACCTAATTATGCTAATTTATTTTTAGGGTGGTGGGAAAACACGATTGTTTTCACTGATTTATTTACACAATATACCAGTCACATATTGTTTTGGGGTAGATACATCGATGATGTACTGTTACTTTGGGAGGGCACTACAGATCACTTTCATGAATTTGTCTCGCAACTCAATCACAATGAGATAGGACTCAGGTTTACATCTGAGATCCATCATAAAACTATCACTTTTTTGGACCTGCAGATCTCGGTGGATTCTGGTGGCCGCATCCAAACGGAGGTATTCCGCAAACCCACATCCACGAACAGTTTATTACACTGGCACAGTTTTCACCCTACTTCCCTCAAAAAGGGAATTCCTACAGGTCAATACATTAGAGCGAAGAGAAACTGCTCAGATGATTCTAGCTTTGCCAAAGAAAGTGCTAACTTGTACCATAGATTTCTGGCAAGAGGGTATCCCAAGAAGCCCTTACACAAAGCCTTCTCTCGAGCAAATAAAACCAACAGGAGAGACCTATTATGTGACAAACCTAAAACCAAGGAAGACAAAGTCATAAGGTGCATCGGTACGTTTGATGCACAAAATCAAATGGTGTATCAGGCTATTAAAAAACACTGGCACATCTTAAAGTCTGATATGGATCTCAGTAAGATATTAACAGCGCATCCCACGATTACACATAGAAGAGGGAGGAACCTTAGAGATATGCTAGTACATAGCTTCTTTACCGTCCCATCTCCCAAAACGTGGCTACGCTCAGAAATAGTGGGCACTTTCCCCTGTGGAAGATGCTCTTTTTGCCCCATGGTCAAGAAAATAAAGAACTTTCACAACCCAGTGGACAACAAAGAATACTACATCAACCAATTTATCAACTGCCAGACAACTGGCATTGTATATGTAGCACAATGTACTTGCCCCAAAATGTATGTAGGCAAGACAATTCAAGAGTTCAGACGACGTATCTCACAGCACATTAGTAGTATTAACACTAAGGCTGATACCTCCATCTCACGTCATGTGAGACAACAACATGGAGGAGATCCAATGTGCCTTAAGTTCTGGGGTCTAACCAAGAAAACTCTGGGTGCAAGAAGAGGTAACCTGGACAGGATCCTCTTGCAAGAAGAAGCCAAATGGATATTTAGGCTGGACAGTCTTAGTCCTAAGGGACTTAATGAAGGATTCACATATTCATCTTTTCTATAGAATCACTAGTGAATGAGTAACAATAATGAGGTATCACTTTCCAGCAATAATGAGCAGGAAGCTATCTGTTCTCTGCTCCAGTGAGTCAGTACTATGCAATCTGTCACAAATTTTTAAATATGTAGTCCATCGGGTTAAATTGTCACCCTGTTATCAATAATGAGAGCAAAAAGGGCCCTGTAGGGGCATTACACATTTAGTCTCGTGAAGACGCATCTTTTTCATTTGCTATATGTCTCAAGTGTTCAGAGTTATGTTCCAGACACCTTATCATCTGGTCTTTTGAATCATCTATTTAGTTTTATTACAGTGTACCGATAATTCTTTTTGGTGTACTGTATAATATATTACTAAACTGAGAGCTTTATATGACAGTTATCCATCTAATAAGACCAGAAGGTGCTTTGTAATAAAGAAGATGATCGCGCAGATCAGCTTAGTGCTGCGCTCTACAACAGCAGTGTGGACTCTTGCCTTACACTTGTGAATTCAAGTGTGAACTGTTGCCTTAGACCTGTAACACAATCATCAATAGTAGACAGGCATATTATGGCCATGACGTTCAGCCGGCGAAATAATTCTATCTTCCGGCGCATGCGCACTAGCATAATTGCAGCGTTTCTTTTTTCTAAGTTTGTGCGCATGCGCAGAGATACCCACCATAGCGCTCTGCAACATAAGTTCGAGCGCAGGTTTCCTCTGCACAGAACGTCACTGATGACATTGCTTCCAGTGAACACGGATTGGCGATCGGTCTAATTATGGGCGATCAGGTAATAGTCCTCATTGGACATTGTGTGAGCGCAAGTGAGCCTAAATTTGACATGAGAGCTAGTGATTGGCCGCTGGTACTGACAGTCAGACAATCTGTATATAAATAGTGGCTGCTGGTTCAACTACCTCATTGCTGCCCAAACCCCTGAAGAAGTCAGCGGTCAGCTGATGAAACATGTTGGGGGGTAGTATATAGTTTTTATCTTCTGAAGTTGTCCGCACTGTCCTCAACTCAGTATTCACTTAAGCAGGGCATTCAATGTTACAGGTCGCCAGGAGATCACCTGGTGACGATTTGCATCACATTAATAACACCTACCACAGACGTTGGATAGTGCACATCCAGCGCCTGAGTCACTGGTTATTTAGGAGTGACAGCGTACACATTCAGAGAATTTTAACAATGATGTTACTCTTCCTGTTTTTTAAAATGTTAGATTAAAAGTTAATTCTTAGGAGTCAAATAATTATTATATCTGGGACAAGAGTTGGTATATCGCCTGTAAATATGAATATAGGCTCATTTGGAACCCTAGTGATAAATAATGGAAAATAAAAAAATAAATAAAAAGTGAATAAAAGTGTTTACAAATTAGTACCCATTAAGTGTAAAAGGGAGCTCTTGCTTTGTTTTTTTTTAAAAAATGGGAAATTCTAAAACCTGATATGTTTAGACATTGTACACCTGTCTCTTTGATTTAAATAATGGGATGAGTATAAAGTTTAAATGTACACATAAATAAGGAGATAATCAATTTAATTTCATATTAAAATAAAGCTAAAATATGGATAATAAGCTTGTAGGTGTACATAGGCAATAAATGATATAAATAAACATAATATATGGGATTAATGGCCAATGTAAGTCATTGGAGCATTTAAAATGTATTCACTGAGAGATATGGTGTATTGAGCCAATCAGGTATACTTTATGTCTCCTAAAAAGAAACCCTAATGACATGCGCAATGGATTCACTGTTTTGCACCAGGGACAGAGTCTTTGAGCAGGCGCAGTGAGAAATCCCCTTCCGTTGACTAAGTCCTAGGACATGCGCAGTGGGACTCTGGACCCACAGCGCGTCTAAGTCCCAAGACATGCGCGTCTGAATAGTGACGTTGGAGCATACCTCCCAGAAGGGAGTGGTTTGCTTGATCAATGCGGAAGAAAGATTTGGGAGACATGGCCTTCCTATAGGTGAAGTTTGAGCCTCTTTAACCCGTTGTTTATGGTGATTGGAGGAATCCCCTTATGGGGAGGTACGGGAGCGAGTATAAAAGTTTGACTCGCCATACAATCGGGTTCGCAGCTCCTAACCCCTGAAGACGCCACATTAGGTGGTGAAACATGTTGGGGGAGCTACTGTTTGTGTGCTTTTAATAAGCTGTAGCGGCCGGTGGTGACTGTCGGAATGCATCAGGCGTCCGAGTGAAGTCAAGGCAGGAGAAGATTTTAGAGGAATAGGTACTGTTTGTATTAAGACCAGAAGCCCGATATAGGGCATTGGTCTATATAGAGATCCGGAGGGATATAAGAAATAAATAGTGGAGATCCTGATCAGACGTGATCTAGGATATTGACCTTTAGGATCTAGTGGGACATGAAGACAAATGTCCTTTTAAAATAATAGTCTAACAACAAGAACATTATTCTAAACAGAGACCCTTTTTCCATACAAGTATAAGAACAGAACCAACCGAGCTGCTACAAGTGGTTTTAAGTTCAATACATGTGGGGAAATAAATAAAAGATTATTTTTAGCAAATAAATAAAGGTTATTTTTTAATTTAGGTCTAGAAAGGGATCATAATAGCCAAGCTATTTATGAGAAAATCAATACACCAATACACAGGGTAGGGCTACAATTTACCTTGAGTGTTAACATCAAATTGATCGTCAGGCCTCAATCGTCCATTACCATTTATTGTATTTCCACACATAGGACTTCATTTTAACCACTTCCTGTGTGCCTATAGGATATAACGTCCCGGAAGTGGTTAATTATCTCTAAATGGACGTTTCTGAATGTCCATTCAGAGATTGCAGCTGCACGCTTATCGTGCAGCTGCACAGCGGGGGACCTGCTGACAGTGACAGCAAGGTACCCCATATAGAAGGCAGGGGCCGTTCTCAGGAGTCCCTGCCTTCTAGATTGCTGTATAAACAGTGGAGGAGACATCTGCAGCTTCCTCCATTAGGCAGACAAGTAGTTATGAGGAGAGTGGCGTGGGAGCTGGTGTTGCGAGCGGTCAGGCTCCTGACCCAGAGACCGTTGAGAAGGACATCAATGATATGCAGACAGTACTCAATGTTGATGATGTAGCTGATCGCACTTGGAAGCCGGGTGAATTAGGGGCTTCATCATCATCAGGAAAAGAGGGTGGCAGCTTGCCCGTGAGGCAGTGGCGGAGACAGCAAGTCACTAGTATGGCCAGGAGGAGCAGGGTTGCCCACTTTGCAGGAGCCTACCAGGGCGGAAAGTGGTGGTGAAGGCATTCACAGAGGCAGTGGCAGTAGCAGCCAGTCAGTACGAAGTGTTGGGGGTAAAATCACGTACTCGGCGGTGTGGCAGTTTTTTGTTAAGCCGCCAGGTGAGGTGAACATGGCCATTGGTAGAATCTGTGGGCAGAAGGTGAAGTGTGGCCAGGGTGCCAATGTTGGTACCATGGCCCTGCGTCAATAGCGTCACCATAAAGTGGCCTAGGAGAACTGTGGCTCCAATGTGATGTTCCAGCCTGCCAAAGCAGACACAGCATCACCCAGTGGCACGCACCCGATTTCAGGCAGTCAAGGCTCCATTACCTCAGCCGAAGTGAGCTGTCTGTCCTTCCCATCATCTGATGCTCCTGCTCCTCCTCATACCCCCTAGTCAGTCATTTCGTCAGCGATCGATCAGCAAAGCAACAGCCAAAAGACAACAGTATGCGTATTGTAAGGCAATGACATGCTGTATTTATGAGGGCAGGTATATCTCTCCAAGACTGCTGCAGGAGGCATGTATTATGTAGCGTGTTTCATATCATGTGGAGGTTTGGAGGACGGGTCACCAAGATAACTCTTGGTGAAGTAAAATCAGAGTAAAGTGTCTGCTAAGTAATAGCAGACGCTGTTATTTATCAACATGGCTGGAAACAGTCATTTGGGCCTGGTTGTACTGGGGATGAGCAAAGTGCTGGTTGAGTGTTCATTCCCCTCGCTCCACTCCGAGTTTCTGCTGGAGCTCATGTCCAGGAATCCCATTTAATCCTGCAGCAAGGATTAGGTGTCTCTCAGTTTAGAGTTGGCCAGGTTGGTGTGAGGTAACACTGCCTGAACTGGAGACCTGTGGATGATTTATATGGACTGAGAATACTGAGCCTGTGTGTCCTCTTTACCCGGCTGCGTCCCGGAGATGTTGTTTTGAGCTGGAAGAAAC
>ONZH01030358.1:0-13824 GCA_900303285.1 Rhinella marina | reverse complement strand
CCCTCCTTCCTCCACACCTGGCCAACAGAGTCATCCCACCCTTGACCCCTCCCAGGAGCTCTTTTCGGGTCCTTTTTCAGATGTGCCGGAAGAATCCCAGGAGCTAGCAGAGGAATTTGTTTGTAAGTGATGCCCAAACACTTGAGTTTTCGCCATGTCCTGCTGATGTGGACCCTGAACCAGCATCTGTTATCATGAGCGATGATGATGATGAGACGCAGTTGCCATCAAGGGAGGCTGTTGGAATGTCCAGTGGGCAGGAGGAGGAGCAGAGTGAGGAAGAGGAGGTGGTGGATGACGAAATGACCGACCCCACTTGGCCAGGGTGATGTCCAGCGGGGAAAGCAGTGGAGAGGTGGTGGTCTGCGCAGCACCGAAAAAGGCAGCAAGAGGCAGAGGATGTCCACAGGCAGAGGGATGTCCACAGCAGAGGGATGTCCAGAGGCAGAGGGATGTCCAGAGGCAGAGGGATGTCCACAGGCAGAGGGATGTCCAGAGGCAGAGGACAGTCCAGACAGAGTAGTGAGGCCACAGCCAGCACGGCCGAAGCTGTTCGAGGCAGCGGGCAGTCGCGCGAAACTCCCCCATCGAGGCCTCGTACTTCTGTGGTGTGGAGATTTTTTAATGTTTGTGCGGATGACAAACTGAGCGCGGTTTGCACACTCTGCCACTCAAAACTGAGTAGGGGCTCTGAGAAGAGCAATCTGACCACCTCAGGCATGCGGCGTCACTTGGAAGTCAAGCACTGGGCTGAGTGGGAGAGAGCAAACGCAATACAACCTGCGCAAGGTCTTCCTGCCACTGCCTCTTCCCCTCTGTTGTGTGCTGCCACTGCGGTCCAGACCTCCAGCCAGGACACCTCCACATCTGCCTCTGCCTCGGCTACTTTGGGGCCTTCTCCTTCAGCCTCCCCTTCCCCCGCCTCTTCGCCTGCACCTTCACACTCTTTGTCCCATCAACTGTCCATCTCGCAGGCGTTCGACCGCAGGCGGAAGTACGCCTCGGGTCACCCCCAAGCCCAAGCCTTAAACTGCCACATCTCCAAACTGCTGGCCCTGGAGATGTTGCCATTTAGGCTTGTGGAGACGCAGGCCTTCCGCGACCTGATGGCGGCTGCCGCACCTCGCTATTCCGTCCCTAGCCGCCACTACTTTTCCCGGAGTGCCGTCCCCGCCCTGCACCAGCACGTGTCGCGTAACATCAGGCGGGCCCTGAGGTACGCAGTCAGCGCAAAGGTCCACTTGACCACCGACTCGTGGACAAGCGCTTGCGGCCAGGGACGCTACATCTCTTTGACGGCACACTGGGTGAATGTAGTGGAAGCGGGGACGGGGTCGCAAACAGAGACGGCCTACCTACCACCCCCGCCCAAGATTGCCAGCATGGGTTCTGATAAACCCCCCTCCTCCTCCTCCTCCTCTGCCTTAACATCGCCCTCAGCCGCTAGCTGGAAGCGTTGCAGCACTGGCGCGGGGAGACGTCAGCAGGCGGTGCTTAAGCTCATCAGCTTGGGCGACAGGAAGCACAGCGCCCCAGAGGTGAGGGACGCCATATTGCAGCAGACGGAGATGTGGCTGTCGCCGCTGCAGCTAGGACCAGGCATGGTCGTGTGCGATAACGGCCGTAACCTGGTGGCGGCTCTGGAGCTTGCCGAACTCGATCACGTACCATGCCTGGCCCACGTTTTTAATCTGGTAGTCCAAAAATTTCTAAAGACTTACCCCAACCTGGCAGAGCTACTGGTGAAAGTGCGGCGCTTGTGCGCTCACTTTCGGAAGTCAACTGTAGCTGCTGCTAGCTTAAAAAAACTCCAGCAACGCCTCCATTTGCCTGAACATCGGCTGTTGTGCGACCTGCCGACTCGCTGGAATTCCACCTATTCCATGTTGGCCAGGGTGTGTGAGCAGCAGAGAGCATTGATGGAGTACCAGATTATGAATCCACGCGTGCCTCCAACTCAGCTCCCTCAGTTTGCCAACCACGAGTGGCCATGGATGGCAGACATATGCGATGTACTGCGTATCTTTGAGGAGTCCACCAAGAAGGTCAGCAGCGAGGACGCTATAGTGAGCGTAACCATCCTGCTCCTATGCGTCCTTAAAGAATCGCTCATCGCAATAAGGGAGAACGCATTGCACGCAGAGGAGACGGGGGTAGGAGGAGACGCAACGGAGCTACACAGTCAGACCACACTTTTGTCTGCTTCACGGTGGCAGTTGCAGGAGGAGGAGGATGAGGAGGAGAACGACGTGGAGGTGGCTGTGGAAGAGGAGGAGGATGCTGGCGGCGAGGGTAGCAGTCAGGCTGTGTGCGTCCCATTGGTTCAGCGCGGATGGGGCGGAGAGGAGGCGGAAGAGGAAGAGGAGGAAATGGCAAGTGATCCTTCTGGTGGGGGCAGTGAGGTCATGCCTATTCAGAGTCTGGCACACATGGCTGACTTCATGCTGGGCTGCTTTTCCCGGGACACACGTGTTGTCCGGATAGTGGAGAACAAACTGTACTGGGTCTTCGCAATCCTGGACCCCCGGTATAAAGATAACGTCTCTTCTTTTATTCCGGTAGAGGAGAGGACGAATCGATTGCTGGAATACCAGAGGGAACTCGTGCAGAACATGATGGAGATTTTCCCACCATCGCTGGCGGCAGAGAGGAGAGGGTCTCCCAGAGTCCCACAACATCCATCAGGCCCACAGCCACCAGGGGAACACTCTCCAAGGTGTGGGACACGTTCATGGCACCCCCTCGTGCAACTTCCATCACTGCGGGGCCCGCTATCAGCAGGAGGGACAAGTATCGGCGGATGTTGCGGGAGTACCTGGCAGACCGTACCCCTGTCCTCCCCGATCCCTCGGCGTCCTACACTTACTGGGTCTCCAAGTTGGACACGTGGCTGGAACTGTTCCTGTACGCCTTGGAGGTGCTTGCCTGCCCTGCCGCCAGCGTGCTATCAGAAAGGGTGTGCAGCGCAGCCGGGGGCATTATAACCGATAAGCGCAGCCGCCTGTCAACCGACAGTGCGGACAGGCTGACGCTAATCAAAATGAACAGCAAGTGGATTGACCCGGACTTTGCTTCTCCAACCGTGGAAAGCAGCCAAAGTGAAGTGCCATCTGTATGAAGTGCCATTTCCTCCTCCACCTCCTCCTCCTCCTCCTTAACCGCCGTAGAATTGCTCCGTAAATAAGAAAAATTTATATATTTATGGCTCACCTCTTGGGCCTCCACAAAATGTTTAAGAGGTCTCACCTCTTGGGCCTCCATATAATTTTTAACAGGTCTCACCTCTTGGGCCTCCACATAATTTTTAAGAGGTCTCACCTCTTGAGCCTGCACAAAATGTTTAAGAGGTCTCACCTCTTGGGCCTCCACATAATTTTTAAGAGGTCTCACCTCTTGGGCCTCCGCAAAATGTTTAAGAGGTCTCACCTCTTGGGCCTCCACATAATTTTTAAGAGGTCTCACCTCTTGGGCCTCCACATAATTTTTAAGAGGTCTCACCTCTTGGGCCTGCACAAAATGTTTAAGAGGTGTCACTCTTGGGCCTCCACATAATTTTTAACAGGTCTCACCTCTTGGGCCTCCACATAATTTTTAAGAGGTCTCACCTCTTGGGCCTCCACAAAATCTTTAAGAGGTCTCACCTCTTGGGCCTCCACAAAATCTTTAAGAGGTCTCACCTCTGGGCCTGCACAAAATGTTTAAGAGGTCTCACCTCTTGGGCCTCCACAAATCTTTAAGAGGTCTCACCTCTTGGGCCTCCACATAATTTTTAAGAGGTCTCACCTCTTGGGCCTGCACAAAATGTTTAAGAGGTCTCACCTCTTGGGCCTCCACAAAATCTTTAAGAGGTCTCACCTCTTGGGCCTCCACATAATTTTTAAGAGGTCTCACCTCTTGGGCCTCCACAAAATCTTTAAGAGGTCTCACCTCTTGGGCCTCCACAAAATCTTTAAGAGGTCTCACCTCTTGGGCCTGCACAAAATCTTTAAGAGGTCTCACCTCTTGGGCCTCCACAAAATCTTTAAGAGGTCTCACCTCTTGGGCCTCCACATAATTTTTCAGAGGTCTCACCTCTTGGGCCTCCACAAAATGTTTAAGAGGTCTCACCTCTTGGGCCTCCACATAATTTTTAACAGGTCTCACCTCTTGGGCCTCCACATAATTTTAAAGAGGTCTCACCTCTTGGGCCTCCACAAAATCTTTAAGAGGTCTCACCTCTTGGGCCTCCACAAAATCTTTAAGAGGTCTCACCTCTTGGGCCTCCACAAAATCTTTAAGAGGTCTCACCTCTTGGGCCTCCACAAAATCTTTAAGAGGTCTCACCTCTTGGGCCTCCACAAAATCTTTAAGAGGTCTCACCTCTTGGGCCTGCACAAAATAGGGCTGGTTTAAGAGGTCTCACCTCTTGGGCCTCCACATAATTTTTAACAGGTCTTCACCTCTTGGGCCTCCACATAATTTTAAAGAGGTCTCACCTCTTGGGCCTCCACAAAATCTTTAAGAGGTCTCACCTCTTGGGCCTCCACAAAATGTTTAAGAGGTCTCACCTCTTGGGCCTCCACATAATTTTTAACAGGTCTCACCTCTTGGGCCTCCACATAATTTTTAAGAGGTCTCACCTCTTGGGCCTCCACAAAATCTTTAAGAGGTCTCACCTCTTGGGCCTCCACAAAATCTTTAAGAGGTCTCACCTCTTGGGCCTGCACAAAATCTTTAAGAGGTCTCACCTCTTGGGCCTCCACATAATTTTTAAGAGGTCTCACCTCTTGGGCCTCCACATAATTTTAAAGAGGTCTCAGCTCTTGGGCCTCCACATAATTTTTAAGAGGTCTCACCTCTTTAGCCTCCACACAATTTTTAAGACGTCTCACCTCTTGGGCCTCCACAAAATCTTCCATGAGCCTCTGGCCAGCCCACGGCCTCTTCCTGCCTTTTGCGGTCCTACGCCTCGCTCAACATCCCCACTGCTTTACCTGCTAGACATGACACTGGGCCAGGTCGGGTCACTGACATCTCTAGCGCCAACAATTTGGGCATTTTAAGGCTTCTGCATGTGTTTGAGTTGTTTTTACATTTTAAAGAAGACATGTCTGACCACATTTCACACACACACACACAATGACAATTAGGGGTGGGGTCTATTTGCTTTCCCCCTTGCCTATGCCATCTGAGGTTGTCATAGGCAACGTGATTTTAAGGGGTGCAGAATGTCATCTTCTTTTTTGTCTAGTTTGGCTTGGGGTCCATGGCAATGTAGAGGAAAGAAGGTTTCCTTGTATGGTCTCACTTTACAGAGAAGTTAGATTGTCTTTGGAGTGTATTGTTGAGAGGCTGTGATAGTGGCGTAATAGTGCGACTTGGGCGCGTTATATGCACCCAGACATGCTTCCCCTGCTGTCCCAGTTGCATTCCAGCAGTGTTGGCATCCTTTTCTGAGGTTTCAGGGTGGACTTGGTGACCTCCAAGTGGTCGAATTGAGATTTCCAAGTGGCGAGCATTTTTTCCCCATAGACTTTAATGGGATTCGATATTCGGTCGAATAGTCGAATTTTGCGGTCTATTCGAATCGAATTTCGAACTTTCGAATATTTCACTACTCGCTCATCTCTAATAATTATGTGTATGTCTTTAGAGATTCCTTTTGAGAGATTTTATAAAATGTTAATACTAGCTGTATTGGGTCCCAGATGGTTCTGTGAATAACAAATACTGAATGTGCACTTTCTGTGTTGTGGGCATCCACTTCCTGGTCAGCAATAGTGATGTCACAGGGAGTAGGGTATATAAGGTTGCATATTCACTGGTATATGTATGCTTGAGAAAGGCTGAAGGTATAGCCGAAACGTAGCATGTACCAAGGTGTGGTAATGGAATAAAGAGGATCTTTTTTCACCATAAGATGGATGCTGTCTTCAATTCCTTTCATTGTATCCTCCCATACAGTGCTGCAGAGCGATCTGTGTCTGCATGGGAGAGAGGACTGTGAGCTTCAGGAATGGGATAAGGTGAGTAGGTACTGTGTTTTTTTTTTTTCAGCAGATGGGGCACAGAGGGCATTTCTACCATGGAGGGGCACAGAGGGCGTTACTACTACAAAGGGGGCACAGAGAGCAATACTACTATAAAGGGGGCACAGAGGGGAATACTACTAAAAAGGGGGAACAGAGAGCAATACTACTACAAAGGGGGCACAGAGGCCAATACTACTACGATGGGAGCACAATGGGCATTGTTACTATGGATGCGGCACACAGGGCAATACTACTATAAATGGAATACAATGCACATTATTACTATGAAGGGGGCACAATGGGCATTACTACTGTGAAGGAGGTACAATTGGCATTACTACTGTGAAGGGGTAAAGTGGGCATTACTACTATGAAGAGAGCACTATGAGCATTATTACTATGGATAGGGCACAGAGGGCATTACTACTATCAAGGTAACACAATGTGCATTTTTACTATGAATGGGGGCACAATGGGCATTACTTCTATGAAGGGGGCACAGAGGGCATTACTACTGTAAAGGGGGCACAGAGAGCATTACCCCTGTGAAGCGGGTGGGCTTAACTGTTATGGGGCACTGAGTGGGCATTATTACTGTGAAGGGGACACAATGGGCATTACTACTGTGAAGGGGCACAGAGAGCATTATTACTGTTATGGGGGCACAGTGAGGGCATAACTACTCTGAAGAGGCACAGAGTGGGCATTACAACTGTTAAGGGGCACAGATATGGAATTATTACTGTGAAAGGGGCACAGAGAGGGCATAACTACTGTGAGGAGAGCACAATGTGGGCATAACTACTGTGAAGGGGCACAATGAAGGGATAAGTACTTTAAGGGGACACAATGTGGCATAACTACTGTGAAAGTTGTACAGTGAGGGCATAAATACTGTGAGGGGCCACAGTGTGGGCATAACTACATTGAGGGGGCACATATCTGGATAAAACTACTGTGAAGGTTGTACAATGAGGGAAATACTACTGTGAAGGGGTACAATCTTTTTAAAGTGGTGGGGAGGGGGGTGCCAGAAAAAGGACCTGCCCTGGGTGCCAAACACCCTAGGCACGCCACTGGTTCACACAATGAGAGCTGTTTCCCCATCTCAAACCAGTCTCTGACTCACTAGCTGTGTTCCTGGTTGCGTACGTATTTTGGATTACTAGTGTTAAACCCTTTTGACCACTCTCCATCTAACATATTGGTACAGAGTTTCCCATCTGGTTCTGATCTTGGCTTGGCTATTTGACTACTCTCTGGGGGTCATTTAGCCAAGGAGGCTTCTGAAGCTTTGCCTCCTCATCGGGAATATGATTGAGCCATTGAACTGGTCCCTGGTGCTAAACTTTCCAAGGCACAGATTTTCAACCTTTCTGGGCTTGAAAGGCAGGCCATGAAAGTCTATATTCAGGATAGTCTAAGTAAAGGGCATATTTAACCGTCTGTATCTCCTGTAGGGGCTGGCTGGCTTTTTTGTTGGGAAAAAAGGTGGACTGCGCCGTTGTATTGTTTACAGAAACCTCAATAAAATTACTATACAAAACTAGTACCCCCTTCCTGTCATTCCTGATCTATTTAAATTTTCGGGCCTCAGTGGTTCTTCAAAATTGATCTTAGAGGAGCCTACAATTTGATCAGAATATGGGAGGGGGATAAATGGAAAACTGTGTTCAATACCTCCGAAGGGCATTTTGCATATCTGGTGATGCCCTTTGGGCTGTGTAATGCCCTAGCTGTGTTAGCGCTCCCCGGCACCCACGTTGCTCCTGATCCATGCATAGCCACCACTGCATCTCCCTGATGCACGGATCAAAAAGTCCGGTGATGAGGGGAGCAGCCAATAGCAGGTCGTGATGGGGACGAGCCTACCTAGCACCACCTGCGATGCTAGGGAGGCTAGTCCCCATCACTGCCTGCTATTGGCTGCTCCCCCCGTTGCCGGATGTTTTGATCCGCACAATGTGGAGATGCAGCAATGGCTATGCAGGAACCAGGAGCTACGCGGGTGCCATGGAACGGGGTAAGTATAATGTATATGAGGGGCCTGGGCTCTGGAGGGCCTGTTTTACACTTTGAAAAACCCCTTTAAGCAAATGCTAGTTTGGTGTAAGAGAGGTCTCCTTAACTGCCTATTTCCAAAATTTTACATTTTTCCTCCCCGCATTCTAATACCCATAACTTTTTTATTTTTCCATTCACATACCTATGTGAGGGCTTATTTTTTGTAGGGCAAGATGCATTTTTTAATGCCTCCATTTAATTTACCATGTCTTGTATTAGGAAATGGGGAAAAAATTATTTGTGGGGCAAAATTGAAAAAAAAAAAAAAAAAAACAGAATTCCCCCAAGGTATTTGGTGTTTTGACATCACAGCATTCATCACAATGTACTCAAAATGACCTGACGTCCTTATTCTGCGGCTAAATATGAATGCGGAGATACCATACTTAAACAGTTTTTTTTTTTTTTTTACTACCTTTAAAAGAATAAAAACCTTTGGAAAAGTCAAAATTTTCTTTACATTGCTATATTCTGTATTAGGGCTTGTTTTTTGTACAACAAACTGTAGTTTTGTATGGCACCATTTTTGTAGTATATAAGAATTTTTGATCACAGTTATTCTATTTTCTGGTGGGACAAGATGACAAAAAAGGCAAATTGCAAGTTTTTCTTTTTTTTCTGTTATGACGTTCACCACACAGGAGTTTAGACATTTCAGATGCAGCGATACCCAATATATTTATTTTTTATTGTTTCTATATTTTTATATGTAAAATTGGGAAAAGGGGGTGATTTAAACTTTTAAAATATTGGTATTTTTCTTTTTTTTTAAATCTGTGTTTCCCTTTTTTTTATAACTATTAGCCCACTTAGGGGCCTAGTAAATGGGATCTTTAGAGATGTATTAGGGTGAATACGATTTTTACACTTTTAATTCTGAGCTGTGCCTTGTGCATAGCTCAGTATGGAGAAAGCCATGACAGGCCTGGATGGCTTCAGCAGCATCTAGGCTGCCATGGAGACCGATCGGAGCCCTGCGGGTTTACTTTGTCCCTTGCCCGTTCCACAGAGACTTTGGATCCACATCTTTGTGGACTTCATTGCGGACCTTCTGCCCTCCCAGGGTAGGTCAGTCATCTGTGTGATCATAGATAGGTTCTCTAAGATGTGTCATGCCATTAAAGAAACTTCCTAATGCAAAAGAATTGGCTGCTTTGTTTGTGGACAACATCCTAGATTGCATGGCATATCTGAGTCCATTATCTTGCACAGAGAGGTCCAACTATCTGGGGATCAAACTCTCCTCCTCTGCGTTCCATCTTGAGACAAATGGACAAACTGAAATGATCAATTAGGTCTTGGAGCAGTTTTTAAGGTGTTTTTTTTTACTGCCAAAATGAGTGGAAAAGGTTTTTGCCCCTAGAAGAGTTCACAATTAATAACCATGTCAACTCTTCTAGTGGTATCTCACCTTTTTTTGTAATTATGGCTTTAATTTGCAGTTTTCTTCTGTCTCTGGGTCTAGCTCTGTGAATCCTGTGGCAGATGCTATCATTGGTGATCTGTGCGCGTTTTGGGCTCAGGTTTGCAAAAATCTGAAAAAAAAGCTCAAAGTATCCAATGTAAACAAGCTAATAGTGTTAGATGAGCTCGTCTGGCTTTCCACTAAAAATTTGCTTCTCAGAGTACCGTCTGGTAAACCTGCACCTAAGTTTATTGGACCATATAGAATCATGTCTCTGATTAATTCAGTATCTTTTCATCTTCAGTTGTCTTACTCAGGATCAGGATACAATATGTATACCATAAGTCATTGCTAAAAAATACATTCCTCTTGTAATTTCTCCACCTAAACCTCCTGATCCTATGATAATTCTGGGCGAGCTGGATTATGAGGTGGAGAAGATTTTTGACTCCTGGAAAGTTCAGGGTTTGTTGCAGTACTTTATCCATTGAAAGGAATATGGTCCTGAGGACAGAACATGGGTGCTGGCTCTGTACGTTCATACTCCTTGCTTGTCTCCGTGTCTTGTTTTTGTCCCTTGGTGTTGTTTGTCTTGCACCTTATCAGAGTAGGGATTGTTGACCAGTTGCAGACTTGCTACTTAGATCTCAAACTGCAAGTAGGCAGGGAAAGCGGACAGTGTTCCAGTTAGGGCTCACTGTCTCTCCCTAACTACTGACATTACAACTGTGATATGTAAAATGGCACTTTCCATGATTTGCCTGAATCACCAAAACTACAGCTTTGTTTGGAAACAGAATTTATGGAAATTTCTAAACAAATGTGATTTGTTTAGAACTGATTTGCTCATATGAAGTGGAAAGGATATGAAAAAGTACACATACAGAATGGCCCACAGAAAATTAGCCCATCTCCAATGATAGTATAATAAGATGAACGAGCAAGTGAATTTTTTTTTTTAAATTACCCACATGTCACAAAAAAATGCTGAAAGTGGTCCCTGTTCACGTCCATGCATCGTTGGGCATGTCGGATTATGTTTAGAGATGAGCGAACTTTTGAAAAGTTCGATTCGGCTGATTCGCCAAATTTTTCAAAAAATTACTTCACCACTAAGCACATTTTTTTGTAAGTAGTGGGTGCAATGACAGGGAGCTGCGATAGCGCCGCCCCCATCATTGTACCCCTCAGATGCCACGTTTATACATGATCGCGGCATCTGAGTGCAAAAAAAGTATAAAATTAACATAAAAAAAAAAAAAATCATACTTTCCTCCTCCATTTGCTCGCGACGGGCCGGCCGCCGCCATCGTCACTATCCACAGGATTTTGAACAAAATCTTCAATCAAGATGGTGGATGGCGGCCCATCGCGAGCAAATGGAGGAGGTACAGTGGGGGAAAAAAGTATTTAGTCAGCCACCAATTGTGCAAGTTCTCCCTCTTAAAAAGATGAGAGAGGCCTGTAATTGACATCATAGGTAGACCTCAACTATGAGAGACAAAATGAGAAAAGAAATCCAGAAAATCACATTGTCTGATTTTTAAAGAATTTATTTGCAAATTATGGTGGAAAATAAGTATTTGGTCACCTACAAACAAGCAAGATTTCTGGCTCTCACAGACCTGTAACTTCTTCTTTAAGAGGCTCCTCTGTCCCCCCACTCATTACCTGTAGTAATGGCACCTGTTTAAACTTGTTATCAGTATAAAAGACACCTGTCCACAACCTCAAACAGTCACACTCCAAACTCCACTATGGTGAAGACCAAAGAGCTGTTGAAGGACACCAGAAACAAAATTGTAGACCTGCACCAGGCTGGGAAGACTAAATCTGCAATAGTCAAGCAGCTTGGCGTGAAGAAATAAACTGTGGGAGCAATAATTAGAAAATGGAAGACATACAAGACCACTGATAATCTCCCTCGATCAGGGGCTCCACGCAAGATCTTATCCAGTGGGGTCAAAATGATCACAAGAACTGTGAGCAAAAATCCCAGAACCACACCTAGGACTTAGTGAATGACCTGCAGAAAGCTGGGACCAACGTAACAAATGCTACCGTCAGTAACACACTACACCATCAGGGACTCAGATCCTGCAGTGCCAGACGTGTCTCCCTGCTTAAGCCAGTACATATCCGGGCCCGTCTGAAGTTTTCTAGAGAGCATTTGGATGTTCCAGAAGAGTATTGGGAGAATGTCATATGGTCAGATGAAACCAAAGTAGAACTGTTTGGTAGAAACACAACTCGTCGTGTTTGGAGATGAGTGAATGCTGAGTTGCATCCAATGAACACCATACCTACTGTGAGCATGGGGGTGGCAACATCATGCTTTGGGGCTGTTTCTCTGCAAAGGGACCAGGACGACTGATCCGTGTACATGAAAGAATGAATGGGGCCATGTATCGTGAGATTTTGAGTGCAAAACTCCTTCCATCAGCAAGGGCATTGAAGATGAAACGTGGCTGGGTCTTTCACCATGACAATGATCCCAAGCACATCGCCAGGGCAATGAAGGAGTGGCTTCGTAAGAAGAATTTCAAGGTCCTGGAGTGGCCTAGCCAGTCTCCAGATCTCAACCCCATAGAAAACCTTTGGAGGGAGTTGAAAGTCCGTGTACATCACTGCTCTAGACATCTGCATGGACGAATGGGCCAACATACCAGCAACAGTGTGTGCCAACCTTGTGAAGACTTACAGAAAACGTTTGACCTCCGTCATTGCCAACAAAGGATATACAGATGTAGCAGCTCTTGCGCTCACAGCAGAATCTCGTGAGCGCAGAGTGATATCGCTTCATTCATAAAATGAAGGTGTAGTTACATGTAACCACCACCAGATGGCTCATGGAACTACAGTATCAATGGCAGAGTTCAGCACAACTCCGATCTTCAGGACGCCTCCGGCTTGCCTTGGTACTCTTTACAGTGCGCCTTGCCCCCCCCTCACTATTAAAACATTGGTGGCGCAGTGTGCCCTTAACCCAAACCCCACCCTCCCCCCAGTATAATAAACATTGGTGGTGCAGTGCGCCCAACCCCCCCCCCCAGTATTAAAACATTGGTGGCGCAGTGCACCCCCCCCCTCAACCCCCCACAGTATAATAAACATTGGAGGCAGTGGCCACAGGCGCCCCCCTCCTTTTCATTGGTGGTGCAGTGGGGACCGGACCAGAGCAATCAATTACCATGGCAACCAGGACGCTTTTTCCCCCCATAAATAAATAAATAATTTTAAACAACGGTGTGGGTCCCCCCTTTTTTCATTCTCCAGACAGATACAACCAGCAGCGGCAGCCTGGCACTACCAGGGTGGGAAGGGACATGGTTATTGGTCCCTCCCAGTCTAATGGTAGCAGCCTGCAGCCGCCCCAGAACCGGACCCTCAATTTAGAAGGTCCGGTCCTGCAGGTACTCGGCTCTCCCCGACACCCCTGGTGGCGGTGGGTGCCGAGGTAATAGATGTCGGGGTTAGTGCTGGCCATACCGGCAAACACTAAGCCCAGTATTAGTAACCAGGGCCGTCTGTAGATAGCCGTGATTACTAAAACTGCAATGTAAAAAACACACACACACTTATTTATTTATTAATACTAGCTGAAGGACCCGGCTTCGCCCGGGTATATTAAATCTATTTCATTTAAGGTTTGTGTGTGTCGTTAAAAGATATCGGGAGTGACCTCTACAGTTCCCGCCCCTTTAACAGTGACCTCCAAAGCAGCCCGCCCCTTAACAGAAACATCCACAGCGCCCTCCCCTTTAACTGTGACCTCCACAGCAGCTAGGGTGGCCGCTGTCTTCAGCCCAGAAAGCTGGAGCTCAACTGCCATTCCCCCAAACGTGAAGCAGCGCCCCTGATCCCCATGAAGCCACACCACTAAATAGGGATGAGCGAACCGAACCGTAACGAACCAGATTCGTTACGAACTTTCCCAAAAGTTCGGTTCGTCACCGAACCGAATTTTGAGAAAGTTCGTAACGAATCTGGTTAAAATAACGGCGACGCAAAATATACGCATATTTATTGAGAATGTATGCTAATGCATACGCTAATGCGTATTAATTCATAAAATGCGTACACATTAGCGAATATTCTCAAATATGCGTATATTTAGGGTATGGAATATGCCATATTCCATACCCTAAATATACGCATATTTGAGAATGTTCACTAGTGTGTACACGTATTGGCGTACGCATTAGTGTACATTTTCAAATATGCGTATATTTTGCGTCGCCGTTATTTTGAGCGAACTGAACCGTAATGAACCAGATTCGTGACGAATCTGGTAAAAAATCCTGGTTTTCTGTGAAAAACAAGATGTGTGACGTCACCCACACA
>ONZH01030357.1:0-229918 GCA_900303285.1 Rhinella marina | reverse complement strand
CTAATAATAATTGTTAGCTGGTCAATGTTTGCCTCATCAGCGGTTGAATCAACTGATACAGAGTAATACTTGGATATTTTTATTCTATCTATTATTGTTTGTTGAGCACGTTGTCCCATCAGCCTTATCACTTCTTCCACAATTGTTGATGACAGATAATTTGTCTTGCCTCTTCCTTTTTGGCCACGTTCTTTAATGTGAGACGAAAGAAATGGATCAAACTCTGCTATAAGCTCCATTATACCCATAAAGTTACCATTTTTTGGCGAGTTCAGAAGCTCATCTTCACCTCGAAAGGCAAGGCCTTCTTTCTGCTAGAAATTTAATAGTACTTACAACACGTAGAAGTACATGCCTCCAGTATCCACGTATCTGCTCTGATTTCTGCAACAATTGAGCATCAACAGATCCCTTTCTACTTCCACGCTGTTCCAGAACTGTGACTGAGTTCAGATGGGACTTAGATATTTCATGCTCAGTCATCCGAACATTTGCATGTTTTCCAATCACAAAACCCTCTCCAGAAAGGTTGTCTTTTTGTGGTGTGATGAGCTTGCAAACATAACAATAAACTTTCCCTGTACTTGGAGAAAAAGAGCCAATAATCGGGTTGACAGATTCACCATTCCGATTATTTCTTTTTTTTTTTTATTATATTTATTTATTTTTTCTCAAACTACACCATAATTACAAGGATCATTTCCAAATTCCTATCAAATACAAAAATACTCAAAATTGTAAACATTTTATCTCTTGATCTATACAGTGTCAAAACTCCCCAACCACAACCCCCCAACCGTACCCAACCCCCCCCCCCCCGAGACATCCGAGGAAAAAAAAAAGAAAAAAAAAAGAAAAAACCCCCATTTAACTGCGAAGCAATTCTTTTGGCACATCCATTTATATCATATTTTTCCACATCATTATGGGCATGTCTGAGAGCCCCATAGACGAACTATTACCACTTTCGCAAAAAGGATTCATCTCAGCATTTCACATCCCCTTTTCTTGGGCAAGTTGACTTCCGATATATCCCTAATAACACCACTCGTGGGGAGTATGGGACATCAATTTTAAGTCTAGCACCTATCTCCACCAGTACCTGTCCCCAGAAATTCTGGATCTTAGGACATTCCCATATTAAGCGAATAAAGCTGGCATTAAAGAGGACCTTTCACGGATTTGAATTACTGTAGATAAATACCTCTTGTCCCGGGGTACCCCCCGCTGATGCTGCCACTCTGCCTAGTTTTTTAAAATACAGCTCCTACTCCCCGCTGTGCCCGCCTGTAGTTTTCGCGCATCGGTACAGGGAGGAGGAGACGCCGGCATTTCTCAATGGGCGTCTCCTTCTCCCTGGCTGTGCCGCGATCCAATCACAGCGGAGAGCGTCACAGCCAGGGAGAAGGTGAGGTTTTTTTTTCTCCCTGGCTGTGACGCTCTCCGCTGTGATTGGATCGCGGCACAGCCAGGGAGAAGGAGACGCCCATTGAGAAATGCCGGCGTCTCCTCCTCCCTGTACCGATGCTCAGTATTTACATACTGAGCGCGAAAACTACAGGCGGGCACAGCGGGGAGTAGGAGCTGTATTTTAAAAAACTAGGCAGAGTGGCAGCATCAGCGGGGGGTACCCCGGGACAAGAGGTATTTATCTACAGTAATTCAAAACCGTGAAAGGTCCTCTTTAACCTTATCGCATTTGAAACATTTAGATGAAGGTCTCCTCCCAATCTTGTGTAAAAACTCAGACGTATAATAGATCCTGTGAATGATATTATATTGTACCATTCTGTGATTTAGGTTAGGCACAGACTGTTTAATATTTAAAAAGATTTTTTTCCCAATGGCTATCATTGATCTGCCCTACTTCTCTTTCCCACTGAACACAGCATCTTAGTTTCCCAGGATGTAGACTCTCAGCTCTAACCTCTCTATACAATCTAGATATCATTTTTCTCGTTCCATATCCAGTAGTTTCTTTAGTACTCCTGCTGCATGATCTAGTTGAAGCTTATTTTTATCTACATCCCAGGCCGCTTTAAGTTGTAAGTATTCTAGCCAGGCACTATTAGTAACCCCATATAGTACTTTCAATCTCTCCCATGGTATAAGATTTTGATTCTCTATTACATCTGACACCTTCCTAATCCCAGCTCGTTGCGTTTTTAAGACCCCTATCTTAGATGTTTCAAGCATATGTTTGTTCTCCCACAAAGGAGCCAAGTCTAAGATTTCTTTTCTATTAATATATGCTTTAAATTTTAACCAGCATTTATCCAGATCTTTTACCATTGGCATGTCTCCCCATGGTTCACACGATAATCTCCCAGCCTCCAACACCTCAAATATATTCTGAGGATTATCTGAGTAATAATTAATCAAGTAATTCAAGAATTCAGATTTTCTATGTTGTATCAAATGCGTTAATTGGGATACCAAAAAATACAACCTAATATCTGGAAAAAATATTCCCCCCTTGTTAATTGGCAGACACAAAGTCTCCATCTTTATCCGAATTCTTTTCCTTCCACAGATCAAGGAGTTGAAGGCTGCAATTATTCTTTTAAAAAGTCTCTCTTCGAACCATATGGGAGAAGCTGTAAATAAATATATCAACTTAGGGAGACAAACCATTTTTATTAAAGAGATCCTATCGACCCTTGAGATCCTCAATGTATTCCAGGTTCCCATTTTCTTTTCAAGCTCCTTTACTAACGGTATTGAGTTGTGCTTATGAAAATCCTGAATCTGGGCAGAAATGTTGATACCAAGGTACCTAAAGAACTCACCCTCATGGACCACCCTTAACACTTGGGGGACCTCCCCCACCTCCAACCCCAGTGGCAAAAGTGTTGATTTGCCCCAGTTTATCGCTAAACCAGAGTGAAAACCCATATCTGTTCACTACATCCATTATTCTAGCGAGAGTTCTTCCAGTATCTTTCAAAAACAACAAGATATCATCAGCATAAAGTGCTATTTTGTCCTCTCTCCCCCCGCCCCAAAGCCCTCAATACATTCATCTTGACGAATTAACTGAGCCAAGGGCTCCAAACTCAGGGCAAAGAGTAGGGGGGAGAGAGGACAAACCCTGTTGTGTATCCCTCCCCAGCCAAAAATCCCTGGAATGTATTCCATTCACCAGAACTGATGCCGAAGCACCTCTATATACCAATTGCACTATTTGGATGAATTTCTCCCCAATCCCGAATCTTTTTAACACCAGCCAAAGGAAATCCCACTCCACCCTGTCAACCGCTTTTTTGGCATCAAGTGACAGGATGGAGTGGGCACCTTCAATGCCGGATATCTGGATGTTGCCAAACACCCTGCGAATATTACTCTGCCCCATCCTACCAGGAATAAACCCAGATTGGTCTCTATGGACCAGATCCGGGATCACTGTAGCTAACCTATCAGCCAGAATTTTGCAAACAGTTTGTTGTCCGCATTCAATAGCGAAATAGGCCTGTAAGATTCCAGCTCATAGGGGTCTTTTCCCTCTTTTAGAATAATCACAATTATAGCCTCAAGCATAGAGTCCGGCAAAGTACCCTGAAATACTGAGCTTTCCAGAGTTTTTGGCAAAGCAGGAAGCAATATCTTACTATATTTGTTGTACGTTTCATATGGCAAACCATCTTGTCCTGCAGCCTTATTTTTCTTAACTGCTCTAAGCGCTCTTTCTAGCTCATCCAGTGTCACCGGGGCATCTAACATTTCCCCCTGCTCCATATTTATCTGTGGGAGCCAGATATCCCTAAGATATTCATCTATATCTGCCCGACCAGCCCTCATTTCGGAGGTATAAAGCTTAGCATAATAATTATAAAAAGCTTCTGTTATTTCTTCTGTTTTTTCTACTATTATACCTTTATTGTTCTTTATACAGGGGATACAATTATTACCCTGCTGGTTCTGGATGATGGACATCAGCTGCTTATTATAGATTCCTGGCTTAGAATATTTTTCTTTCTTGTAGAAATTAATCTTTTCCTTTACTTTATTTTTCAAAACATTATCCAGATTGATTTGGGCAGCCCCCCAGCTATCTTTATTTGCCTCTGAGGGATCTACATTCATTTTGTTTTCCCACTCCAAAACTTCCTTCTTAAGTTTATTTTCCTGATTCTGAAAACTTTTTTTCAAATTCTGGATAGTACTGTAGAGAACCCCCCTCAAAAACGTCTTTGCTGCGTCCCAAACCGTCTGTTCCCTAGCCGAACCCCAGTTCCTTTCAAAGAAAACCCTAAGTTCTTCCATAATTATTTCATCATCCTTAATAAGTGTGAACCAATAAGGATTCAGTCTTATATAGTTCGGCTTACTCAGAACCTCCACATTAAGTTCAACATACAAAGGAGCGTGGTCCGAGAGACATCTTGCCTGATATTTTATCTTATTTATGTACTGGACGGCATTTTGATTGCATAGAACCATGTCAATACGGGATCTCGTGCCGCAAGACTTATTCCAACATGAATATTCGGATTTCTGTGGGTTCCTAAGTCTCTATAAATCCAGCAGCCCTAACTCCCCACTGATCCTGGCTAACGGAGTTATCCGGGCCAAGCCCTCTACCGGTCTCTCTCGAGATCTATCCAATTCTTTGTCCATAACATTATTCATTTCACCGATCAGAATAACTGGACATTGATCTTTGTCCCTTAAAAATCGGTACATTTTTTCCAGGACAGCGGATGAGTATGGAGGAGGAATGTATACGAAATTTAATACACAAATTAATTCACCCACCTTACAATGTACAAATATATATCTACCTTCCTTATCAATTTCTATGTCATATGTGACCCATTTAATACTCCTGTGAATTAGTAAACTTACACCCCTAGCATATGAGGAAAAAAACAGAATGATACTGCAGTTTCCAGTAATTCTTGTGCAACAGATATGTGTTATTCTTAATCAAGTGCGTTTCTAAAAAACAAATAACAGCTGGTAGGTAGCTCCTGGTGACCCTCATTACTGCCATTCTTTTCAACCTATCACCCAACCCACGTGTATTCCACACCATTACTCCTATACTCATCCGCTATCTATATGGAGGGAGAAAAAAATAAAAATTAAAAAATTAAAAAAAAAAATTCCAAAAAAACAAAAACAGACCCACCCCGGATGTCCCCCACCCCCGAATACCCCTTGTGGCCAGCCTATCGACGGGCCTCTCTACTTGGCTATCTGCCAAGGAACACCAAGACTATTTATTAGTACATAATTCTCAATATAAATCGCTGTCTACCCGCTAGTAGCCATTAACATGTCTATCTAAGGTTTCAGCCCTTCTCTGTCCATCCATTGAACCACCTCATCTGTTCCCAAAAACATCAGAACTTTCTCTTTATACAAAACCCGCAGTTTTGCAGGGAAAATCATCGAGTATTTAATTTCATTGAGACAGAGCCTTTTCTTGATGTTATAGAAAGCTGCCCTCTTTTTTGGGGTTTCATGAGCATAATCTGGGTAAAATGAGATTTTATAGTTATTGTAAGAGATAGCCCTAAACTCCCTGGCTCTTTTCAAAATCATTTCTTTATCTTTATAATTCATCATCTTAACTAGCATTGTTCTAGGGCTACTTCCTGGGGGAGGCAGTTTAGGTGGCACTCTATGTGCTCTTTCTACATTGAAGAAAGGGGACAGGTGTTCTAAACCTATAGTGTCTTGAATCAATTCCTGCACAAATGTAGCCAGGTCATCTTTTTCCTTACCCTCAGGGAGCCCCACCAATCTCAGATTTAGCCTTCTTGACCTATCTTCCAGATCTGTTGTTTTATCCAGAAGTTTTTTATTGGTCAGGGATACTTCTTTCAATTCCTTATCCATTTCCTGCATTTTATTCTCCAATTCCAATATTCGTTTTTCTGTATCTCGTTTTTTTTCCTTCATTCTCTTAAGATCCTCTCTGATTAGTGTAACTTCTGAACCAATCGACCCCACCTGCACAACTAGGGCTTCCACATTGGCGTTACATTTATTAATAGCTTGGACAATCTTAGAGAGATCCGATGAGTCTAGGTCCGCTGTGGACTCTTTTTGTGGGGAAGAACAAGCAGAGTTATCCTCTGACCCTTTTCCTTTTAATCTCCCTCGCGTCGTTGTTAAAGGGGAGGAGAGGTATTTCTCTATTTTCCCTTTATTTTTCTTTGGGCTATCTTTGCTTTTCCCTATTCCCTTCTGAGACTCTTTTTGGGGACTCACAGATATTTTCCCTCTACCTGACATAATTTAAATAATAAAAAATAAATAAATAAATAAATAAAATAAAGATAACACCACCAAGTGCAGGATCTAATTAGCAGGTAAACAGAATAGTAATACAGCGTCAATCTCTAGTTCCCTAGTGCCGCAGCTGGGCCCTAGTTTAACCCAAAGAAACCAAGCCTGAAAATCCAACGGGTTCTCACTCTGAGTCCCCCAATTAACACCAAGGAGTCGTATAAGTCACAGTGAACCCCTGATGGGCCTTGGATAATCAGAGATCTTTTAAACACCAAGTAGAGCCGTTGTTGTTCTGTCCCTGCTCCATAAGCAGAAATCGACACAGGGTATGAAAACCAGATAGCAGGTAACCGAGTTAGTGATGCAACATAGGTATCTGTTCACATAGCGCCTCCTTTTCCAGGGTGAGTCTTAGTTTTAACACAGAGTATCTGTAACTGAATGTCCAACTAGGAACAAACTCTCATTCTAGGTGCTCCATTCAGTACTAATAAATTCTTATCTGGAAATATGACAGGGCATGCAGTTAGAGAGTTACACTCTTGCCAAGCGACAGTACATTCAAGGAACCACAAAAAGGGCCACAATAGTAGCAAACACTTAGGTCTCCTTGTCCGGCGTCTGTACACATATGACCTACTCCTGATCAGTACATGTTCTTTGGGAGCAAGGTCAGACCGCCTCCATAGGAAAAGAGAAAGACAGCACAGGGGCAGTTACATTAATTATAGTGGGTGACTAATGCACCCAGGAGCCCTTTAGCGTTCAACAAGGCACAGCAGTGCACTCACGTGCCCTGTCTCCAGACAGGGGCATCTGCCAAAACGTCCACAGCCCTCCTTTTCCAGTCTCTGAGCCTCTACTCGGATCCCGGCACGCTCTTACAGCAACACCGCCACTTCCAGTTTCTCACGGGACTGAGGATGCCAGAAGATGCACACCGTTTCAGCTGTTGCGTGGTGTAGCGTCGCTCCACAGTCCCAGGTACAGCACCGCAGTCCAGGGCAATAGCTCCAGCCTCTACACCGCACAGTGGGAAGAGACAGCAGCCCCAGGGATAGTAGCCTCCACCCTGGCTTGGAGCACGGATCCAGGAACAATCAACTCAGGCTGGGCTCATTCAGCACAGCTGGTAGGCATACTCAGTCTTGGTGTTCCCCGTGCGGAGGGAGGAGCTACTCGCTGCTACCCCCATCAGCCCCCGCAATCGTCCAATAGCGTCCGATTATTTCTAATGAAAAGAAGTTTGCTGCATCTTCTTTCAAATGATTTTAGTTGTCTACCTTTTTTACATTTTTGTGTAACTGAACGCTGCAACAGTCTTGATGTACAGTTCTGAAGCTTTTTTGATCTTTCAGCTGCCCAAAAATCGATAAACTCTGAGGTACAGACTTGAGGCCATAGACCTACATCGTTGCAAAGTCTAAAGCTAATTGATTCACAGGAACCACTGTTTGCTTCATTAGTTGTTTGAGGAGCATTTTCAACATGAGCATCAGGAATATCTCCTCCATCCTCTACACCAACCATCTGGTCGACTTCTTCCTCTACACCAACCATCAAGTCGGCTTCTCCCTCTTGGGTTAAGGCAATTACATCCTCACTTATAGGTTGAATGTCCTGAACCCCTGTTTTAAGACAAAACCAGGAAAAATCTACTCAATATTATGTAAATTATAAAAAAAATTTTTTTTTCTTTTAACCTGCCTTCATTTGCCTGCCTCTATAGCTCACTTAGATCTTGACTTGTTTCTTCTGGAGGTTTATCCAACCTTTTAAAATAACTGCTGAGCTTTCTGGTTTTATTCAGCAAGCCCTCCCTTTCTTTTTCTTTCTCTGCATTCTTCTTTCTCTTCTGGGCACCACTTTGATAAGTTCTTGGTGTCTTATGCCTATCAATCTGTCTTTCTGACATAATTCTCCTGGCAGAAAATGTTTAAAGCTATGATCACTTAAGGTATATATTTCATGTTTTTAGGACATTTTCTTTTATTTGAAAGTCACCTAAATCCAAGGAGAAAAAAAAATACATACCGTATTTTTCGCCCTATAGGACGCACCGGCCCATAAGACGCACCTAGGTTTTAGAGTAGGAAACTAAGAAGAAAATATCAGGTCAGGTAGAATATGCCCCCATCAGACCTCAGATCAGCCCACCCAGCCTCTTAAGTTTCTTACCTGTCCCGCTGCCCTCCGGTGCCACGCTCCACTCTTCTTCCCTGGCCACGCACTATGACGTCAGTGGTAAGGCGTTGGTCTCAAATCGATGATTGTGGGTTTGATCTCCGTCCGTGCCTGATCCCCTGCAGACATTTAATGTAAAGTAATTGTCCCAAAAAGTTCAGGACATTGGGGACAAGTTATAATAAGAGTATCCCACTGCAACCCCACAAATACTGCCTATCATATCCCTCACTACAACCCCCTACATCAAACATAGCCCACCCAGCCTCTTCAGTTTCTTACCTGTCCTGCTGCCCTCCGGTGCCGCGTTCCACTCTTCTTCCCTAGCCACGCACTATGACGTCAGTGGTAAGGCGTTGGTCTCAAATCGATGATCGTGGGTTTGATCCCCGTCCGTGCCTGATCCCCTGCAGACATTTAATATAAAGTAATTGTCCCAAAAAGTTCAGGACATTGGGGACAAGTTATAATAAGAGTATCCCACTGCAACCCCACAAATACTGCCTATCATATCCCTCACTACAACCCCCTGCATTCAACATATCCCTCTCTACAACCCCCTGCATATCCCTCACTATGGATATGTTGGATGCAGGGGGTTGTAGTGAGGGATATGTTGGATGCTGGGGGTTGTAGTGAGGGATATGATGGGGGTTGTAGTGAGGGATATGTTGGATGCAGGGGGTTGTAGTGAGGGATATGTTGGATGCAGGGGGTTAGAGTGAGGGATATGTTGGGCGTTATATACTGAGGGATATGTTGGATGCTGGGGGTTATATTGAGGGATATGTTGTAGTCTACAACACCCCAGCATCCAACATATCCCCCACTACCTTAATCCTCTGTGCCGTTGCAGGGGTCTGAGCCTGGATAGCCTAGGCAGTTACTCACTGCTGATTTAGACACACAAACACGCTGGGCGGTGGCTGGCGGGTGTCTGTGTCCTAGGGCAAGGAGAAGAGTGCGGGCAAAATGGCGCCAGGAGGGAAAAAAAGCATGGGCAACATGACGGCCGGAGGCTGGAGCTGCACTGCATGATGGGCAAGTAGGCTGGGCTGAGCCGGCTGTGGTGGGGGCAGGGACGCAAACAGCGTTCTGGCCGGATGCGGCGCCACAACATGAGACACTGGTGGCCGTGATAATATGTGCTGGGCTGGCAGGCTGCTGAGCCCTCAGTCATAGGCTGTGGAAGTGCCTCTCACAGCATTGAGCCAGGGCCGCGTCTAGCTTTTCTGCAGCCTAAGGCGAATAATGTAATGGCGCCCCCTATAAGATATGGGGTTAGGGGCCAAGGTCACAAGCAAGGTCCGTGGGGAGGTGGGAGGTTGCACAGATAAGGGCCAGGGTGGCGCACACAGGGAACAAGGGGGCAGCAGAGACAAGAACCAGAGAGGCGCAGACAAAGGCTGGGAGAGGGAGTGGGGCGGAGACCAGGAAGAGGGGCGCAGACCAGGAAGAGGGGCGCACGCAGACAGGGGCCAGGGAGGCACAGACAAAGGCTAAAGAGGCGCAGATAAGAGCCAGGGGCAGCATTGAAAGGGCCAGGGTGGTGCACATACAGGGGCCAAGGGGGCACAGACAAGGGCCAGAGAGGCACAGAAAAAGGGGGCACAGCTAAGGGCTGGGGGCGCAAAACAAGGGCCAGGGTGGGGGGGGGTACAGATGAGGCCTTGGGGCACACAAGGGCCATGGAGGCAGAATGGGGGAGCCCAGATAGGGGCCCAGCCCATGGGAGCGTCACGTGTCTTATTCCTTGGGGCCCCAAGCCCCGCATATTTAGGCCATAGGCCTGGGCCATGGGGGGGACAGGTACAAGGGCCCATGGAGGTGCTTTGGGGGGGGTGCTTTGGGCAATATAGGCGTTTATCAGATGCGCGCTCCAGGAGGAGAGGTGGGGTCTGTCTGTGGGGACTGGTCTGGAGCGCAGCTTGAAGGAAACACCGGCCTGCAGTGTTCCCTCTACGCCTTGGCAGCTGCTGAATGGGGTCGGCTCAGAGCTAGGTACAGCTCCATCAAAGGTGGGCGATAGGAAAACCTAAGATAATTGTCACATCAAAGACATACAGTATAATCTCCGTGCCATCCTGTACAATACAGTATAATCCATACACCATGCTGTGTAATATACAGAATAATCCCTGCACCATGTGTATAATATACAGTATAATCCCTGCACCATGCCGTGTTATATACATTATAATCCATGCACCATGCAGTACAATATACTGTATAATCTTTGCACCATGCTGTGTAATATACATTATAACCCCTGTGCCATCCTGTACAATACAGTATAATCCATACACCATGCCGTATAATATACAGTATAATCCCTGGACCATGCCGTGTTATATACATTATAATCCATGCACCATGCTGTACAATATAGAGTATAATCCATACACCATGCTGTATAATATACAGTATAATCCCTACACCATGCTGTATAATATACAGTATAATCCGTACACCATGCTGTACAATATACAGTATAATCCATACACCATGCTGTATAATATACATTATAATAATACATACACCATGCTGTATAATATACAACCCCACAGTGTAGGTGTTATACTGTATATTGTATGGCAGGGTGCATGGATTATACTGTATTGTACAGCATTGTGTATGGATTATACTGTATATTGTACAGCATTGTGTATGGATTATACTCTATATTGTACAGCATTGTGTATGGATTATACTGTATACTATACAGCATGGTGTATGGATTATACTGTACGGCATGGTGTATGAAGTACACCATGTCGGACAATATAACCCCTGCGCCATGCTTACAATATACAGTATAACTCCTACACGGTATAGAGGTATACTGTATATTGTGCGACAGTTCTGTTATGTGTGTATAACAAACATAATCGCACATGAAAACTTAGTTACTTGGCTTGGCCCTTGGTAAACTTGGACGCCACTTCAACATTTTGGAAGGGGCCTTGATCTAAGAAGATGCCCTCCCTTCTTCTGTTCCCCTCTTTTGCCGCACTGCACATGTTCTCCTCTTCCAGTAGCAGCATGGCATGAGGAAGGAGGCGCCGCACAAAAACGTCCTGACACTGCATACCGTCAGGACGTTTAAGGGCACTGTGGGGAGTATGGTGGGTACCTGTTGCGAGTTCTAGGTCCACCCACCTAGGGTTGGGTGATATCAAAAATATTCAGGTGGTGGCAGACACAAGGAGATGTTATATTGTATGGTGCGGCCACAAGGAGATGTCATATATTGTATGGGGGCCACAAGGAGACGTCATATACTGTATGGGGGCCACAAGGAGACGTCATATACTGTATGGGGGCCACAAGGAGACGTCATATACTGTATGGGGGTCACAAGGAGACGTCATATACTGTATGGGGGCCACAAGGAGACGTCATATACTGTATGGGGGCCACAAGGAGACGTCATATACTGTATGGGGGCCACAAGGAGACGTCATATACTGTATGGGGGCCACAAGGAGACGTCATATACTGTATGGGGGCCACAAGGAGACATCATATACTGTATAGGGACCACAAGGAGATGTTATACTGATGTTATACTGTATGGGGGCCATAAGGAGACGTCATATACTGTATGGGGGCCACAAGGAGACGTCATATACTGTATGGGGGCCACAAGGAGACGTCATATACTGTATGGGGGCCACAAGGAGACGGTATATACTATATTGGGCAGCCACAAGGAGACGTTATACTGTATGGTGCGACCACAAGGAGACGTCATATACTGTATGGGGGCCACAAGGAGACGTTATACTGTATGGGGGCAGCCACAAGGAGACGTCATATACTGTATGGGGGCAGCCACAAGGAGACGTCATATACTGTATGGGGGCAACCGCAAGGAGACGTCATATACTGTATGGGGGCAACCACAAGGAGACATTATACTGTATGGGGGCAGCCATACCGACCTGGGTCCCTTCTATTCTGTGTTCAAACTTCAGGGTGTCCTCTCTCTGACTAGTCCTCTGCGTCCTTGCAGTTGCAGCAGGCCAAACTCTGTGCTCCATTCAGCAGTGGAGAGACTTTTCCCGCCTAACTCTCCCGTCTCTGCTGTATCCCAGTCGGAAGTAGGTGGGCGGAGCCATGAATATGGGGAGGGAGGCGAGCTAGGAGGACTGAGGAGCCGGGGACTGCCGCTGCCGGAAGTAATATGGTACGGTCAGCAGGCGCAGCACAGACACTGAGACACGTGACATGTGAGTCCGGGCTGCGGCGGTGACGGGCCTGCAGTGGCCCTGAACGGAGACGGAGTCACAAAGTAAGCTGTGCGGCCGGCGCACACCCGCGCAGCTTACAGGGTCAGGAAACAGTGTCGGCCTGGCCCTGCTGAAGCAGCATTGTGCGCCACTTTGCAGCAGGTGGTGGGGGCCCCTATGTGGTGGGGGCCCCCGGGGCTCTCGCCCCGGATGCCTTCCCTTTAATCCGGCCCTGCCTGTATTGTAATGCATTGCCTGTCAACTTTTATGCTGACGGCCTGCCTGTGAGACCCAGGTTTCCATAGAAGCCAAGCCCCGATGCCTATGGAAGGCATCAGGCTGCCTTCTCTGCCATCGGGTCCCCGTCACTGCAACGTGGGGACCCGATGGAGATGCGGAGGGCAACCGTACCCTCCGTAAACTCTCTTCATACCGCAGTCAGCTTTGAACGTGGCTTACAAATGGTTAATACGCCAGCATCAGTACAGCAGGCCAGTAACTGCGCCCACCCGATCAGCCAGTTGTACATGTATGACCGGGGTCCTCTGTTGGTTAAAGAAGTACAGAATATTATTGTGAAATATCTTCCCATCTTGTATCAAGATGACAGCTTGCGGCTTATTTTAGATTTGGGCGTTAAAGTTGTCAGCTGAAAAGCTCCTACATTAGCCTCTGTGCTGCCCCTTAGTTTATTCTTGGAGGATTCACGAAAACCCATACGGTTGGACGTAATGGGTTGTTATAAATGAGGTCATAGTAAGTGTAAGGTTTGTAATTGTCTGAACGTAGATAAAAACTTTACTTCTAGTGTTACAGATGATGTTTATAAGATGAAATCTTACATTAACTGTAACACTAGTAATGTTATTTATTTGGCCACATGCAGAATATGTGACGTCCAATATATGGCTTGTACCTTCAACAGTCTTAGGGGCCGTTCAGACGGCCGTGGTATTGCGGATCCGCAAAAATGCAGATCCACAATACCACAGATGCCGACCAGTGTGTGTTCCGCAATTTGCGGAACACGGCCAGCCACCCCATTCAAAATGCCTATTCTTGTCCGCTTTTGTGGACAAGAAGAGGACATGTTTTATTTTTTCTTGCGGAGCTGCGAGATCACACGCTGGCAGTTGAAGTGAACGGGGGCAAAATTGCTGAATAGATGCAGACCCGTTCACACGGGTCGTCTGAACAGGCCCTTAAAATGACGAATAGGAAATATCTCTCTGATATGTCAAATACTAAATTGTTGAATGTCTCTATGTTATCACAACATTCTAGGGATGCTCATAAAGGAGACTTAAATGATTTAGAAATCATGAGTATTGGGAAAGTTTAAAGTTTTCAGATCCATTCGAGGGGTTGACGACATAAGTAGGTTGCTTTTCAACAGGGAATCAATTTGGATTTTTACCTTTTAAATAGTAGGGTTCCTAATGGTATGAATAATAGGTATGACTTAATTTTTGAATATTAATTTGACTTCCTGTTTTGTTGTGTTATGTTTACATGTTAAGATGTATTTTTCTATGTTTTATTATACCACAATGCACGCTCCCACGCTTCAATCATGGATTAGTGCAAAATATGCAAGGGGGTGTTTTGCTGGTAGTGGAGGAATTTTAAGCGAGCAAGTTTGTTAACATGATTGTTAACAACTATTTTCCGTTTGATAACACTTTTTATTTAAAGTTTGTTAGAGTGGCTATGGGGCGAAATTTGACCCCAGCTTCTCAAATTTGTGCATATCATGGGAGAGTAATTTTATTAACACCAAAGAGTATAATTCTGATTGATAATTTGGAAAGGAGAAAGGGGAATTTAGCACAGTGTATCATTTTATACTAATGAAAATGACTGTAATTTGAATGGGGAAAATTCTGTTAACTTTTTTGATTTATGTGTAAATAATAGGATTATCAAAACAGGTTTTTAAGCTTACAAGATAGTATATATTGACACTACTAGTTACCATCATCCTATATATGGTTACAAAATGTTCTTAGGGGACAGTTTCAAAGAATTTGTAGAAATTGTACTGGAGACACAAAATATTATACCCAAAATGAAGTCATAAAAAAAGATTTTTGGATTATAAAATTGTATCTAAGCAGTCGCTGGTAGGTGTATAAATGATAGTAAGATCATTAAAGAGACTGAAAGTAAAGAATATAGATATAAATTAGCATTTTGTACCCAATATAATAATATAGCAGAAATTAAACATATTTTTAAGAAAAGCTATCCTGAAAGGAGATCCAATTTTGGGAGATTTTCTACCTACAAATCCACGTTTTATATTTTGAGAGCACCTAATTTTAAAGATAAAATAGTTAGAAGTTGTTTACCTAATGGGGAAGATAGTACTACAGGTCAGTTTAGTTGGGGCGGTTTTTGTAAGGGATCCGAAAACCACAGCCACAATAATCGAGAGATGAGCAATAAAAATCTGTTTCATGTGTTAGGCATTTTCAGTTGTGATAATATGAGGGATGCCTACATGCTGGAGTGCTGATGTGGCTTTCAGCATGTAGGATGTACCTTATGCAAACATAACACCCGTATTTAAGATCATATTGTTTAACAAATAGCACCATTGTTACAGTTAGCATACAAAAAATAGTAAGGGAGGATTCAGTTATGGCTATTAATGAGTGAAAAGTATACTGGATTTATTTATTGGGAACCTTGCATCTGAATGGACTCAAATGTTGATTTTAATATTAGATCATGTCTACTATAAGCTTATTGTGCATAAAAAAGAATCTTTGAATAGGAGCTATTATAGTTTTCTGTTGGTTAACACTCCTTGTAATACGATTGACGTCAGCAAGGGGTTAACCCCGGGATATTCTTCATGATGTGTTTGCTACTTTTTCAATTTTGAACAAATAGTCACAAGTGGTGTTTACACAGCCCTCTACACTTATTCAAAAAGGGTGTGGCTAGCCTCCGCCACAAATTTACCTTATATGCCAGTTTTCTGGCACAAATAAGACCAGAAATCTATGGCAGCTCAAAACTCGTCTTGACAAATGTCCCAAGATGTGGCTTTCATCTACTGCTCTTTCATTAAATGGAGCTGAGGATTTGGTCATGATTAATGGTGTCCCCAATATTGAGAAATACTGGCAAATTCTTATCAGTCATGCAGGGAGGCATCTTATTGGCTCCAAATGAATTCTGCAGTAGAACAGCGACCCCAAACATACAGCCAATGTCTGTAAGAACCATCTCTAGCATGAAAAACAAGGATTCATGGAATTGATGATATGGCCTCCAAAGAGCACTGATCTCAAAATAGAGTCTGTCTGAGAATACAAAAAAAGACAAAAGGATTTTAGGTTAGTTTTCCAAGATGATTAGAACAATCTCCCTGTGGAGTTCCTTTAAAAATTCTGTGCAAGTATTGATGCTGTTTTGAAGGCAAAAGCTAGTCACATCAAATATTGATTTTGATTTAATTTCTCTTTGTTTATTCATTTTGTATTTTGTTCATTGATAAACTATTAACACTTTTATTTTTTAAAAAATTTGGCACATCTGCCTAAGAGTTTTGCACAGTACTGATATATAATTTTGAAATAAATTCTCCACTCCAAATTGTTTACATAACATAAGGCAATTCCTTATCAGTGAATGCATTGGCTTCTTTTTAGGAATCACCCCTTGTGAATGTTATAATATTCTGACCACATATTGGTTGCTCAGTTGCTAATTTACATTTGGACAAAGCATGTACATTGAACGTTTATAGGTGGAATGTGACTGCACTTTCCATAAAGATCAAGTTTTTGCTAAGCGAGTTTGCATATAACTGCAAGTGACTCTTCAGGTAGAGTGATTTTTATTCATTTGTTTTTTGGGATGTGAAACTTTTTTATATAAATCGATAAATTGTTATAGTCATTGCAATATAACATTTTCTATAGTTGAAATGTAGCAACTAAAATAACATTTTAAATGTTATTATTCCTTTTATTGATTGCCAATATTTCCATTTAAAGGTGCTTCTAAGAAGTCAGATGGTTGGGTTGGCCTTGGATGCTGTGAACTAGCAATTGCCGCAGAGTGCCGACGCACCTGCAAACAGGTCAGATGGCTCCCTTATCTTTTTCCTTAATTATATCAGGATGAAACCTAGTAGTTTTGGTGTAGAATACTTCTGCTCTGTTTTGAACAGCATAAGATTAGGCAATCCATATAGTTGCACTGGGCCTTTTGTACAACCGTATGTCTCAGATTTTATACAGAGGCATACAGATTTTCTTTCTGCCATAATTCTCAATGAATTAAATATATGAGAATACATCCAAGTAAAATGGTGACCTTTATTCATAAAGCTGACAACTAGCACCTAAATTATTGGACTCTGTTGACCTATAAGATCAGGTTTATGTCACTTTGCCACAAAAAAAAAAATACTGCTCCATGCTTTGCTATATTTTCCATGAAATGCAACAAAAATGGTGATAGAGGCAAGGAATGGTGTGAATACAAATTTCGAGTTCATAATTTACGCATTTTAAGGCCACAAAAACTAGCATATTTTACTCCAGTGTAAATCAAGTAAACAATAGGAGTAATTTGCGGCAAATTTTTTAATAAGTGATACATTTGGGGTTTTCAAACTGTCTCAAAACAAGAAAACCCTAGCTACGCTTGCTGTGAGCAATTGACTTAAAGACGAGCTGTCACCTCTGCTGACATGTCTGTTTCAGTACTTACTTGCATTCCCCATGTAATAACAATTCTGGATGATCTCTTTTTATAACTCTGTGTTGTGCTATTCCTTTATTATTACTACTAGAAGTTTATAAATGAATTTCCAGCATTCTGCACTAAGGGTACAGACAGGGCCGTATTTAGGGTTCATGCTGCCCTAGGCACTCTCTGTGATGACCCCCACCCCCACCCCAACGCGACCCATTCACCCACGCCCCCAAATTTCAGCCGCGCCACCACCCCCCAGCAAAACCTGACCCTATGCACTTTAGTCGTCCAGTCACAGGGGTCGGCCCTATAGGCTGACAATGGAGGCTATTGTGCCTGCATGTATTTACTATATTTCTACATAAGTATCGCAGCAATGTACCGTATCTAGAGCAAACTTAATGCAACTAAAGGAGTCATGATAAACATACCACATACCAACTATGCACCCACCAGACCTCAGATCAGCGTATTGTGCCCCATCAGACCTCAGATCAGCAGAATGTGCCCCCATCAGACCTCAGATCAGCAGAATGTGCCCCATCAGACCTTAGATCATTAGAATGTGCCCCCATCAGACCTCAGATCAGCCCACTATACCCCCATCAGACCTCAGATCAGCCCGCTGTAACCCAATCAGACCTCACATCAGCCCATTGTGTCCCCATCAGACCTCACATCAGGCTACTGTGCCCCCATCAGACCTCAGATCAGCCCACTGTGCCCCCATCAGACCTCAGATCAGCCCACTGTGCCCCCATCAGACTTCAGATCAGCCCACTGTGCCACCATCAGACCTCAGATCAGCCTATTGTGCCCCCATCAGACCTCAGATCAGCCCACTGTGCCGCCATCAGACCTCAGATCAGCCCACTGTGCCCCCATCAGACCTCAGATCACCCCTTTGTGCCCCCATCAGACCTCACATTAGCCCACTGTGCCACCATCAGACCTCAGATCAGCCCACTGTGCCCCCATCAGACCTCAGAACAGCCCACTGTGCCCCCATCAGACCTCAGATCAGCCCACTGTGCCCCCATCAGACCTCAGATCAGCCCACTGTGCCCCCATCAGACCTCAGATCAGCCCATTGTGCCCTCATCAGCCTTTTGTGCCCCAGCCCCCATCAGACCTCAGATCAGCCTTTTGTGCCCCCATCAGACCTCAGATCAGCCCATTGTGCCCCATCAGCCCGTTGTGCCCCATCAGACCTCAGATCAGAACATTTTGCCCCATCAGAGATCACATCAGCCTTTTGTGCCCCAGCCCCCCATCAGAGATCACATCAGCCTTTTGTGCCCCAGCCCTCATCAGACCTCAGATCAGCCCGCTTTTCCCCCATAAGACCTGTCCCATTTGCCAGCCTGACAGGTGCCCCCCCAGATGTGCACAGCCACAAACACACACAAAAAATACTTACCTGTTCGCTCCGGACTTCAGCGCGTGCCTTCTTCTCCTGAAGCAGTGTGATCCCGCGAGTCTTGTGACCCAACTCCGGGTCTCGCGGTATCACACAGCCAGCCCAGGAGGAAGCGCCAAAGAACTGCATGGGGACGGGTTTATTGAAATAACTGTGCGCACCCCGTGCCCAGGGCCTCTTCTAGCTTTTCTGCTGCCTGAGGCGAAAAATGAAATGGCGCCCCCTTCAGACCTCAGATCAGCATCTTGTGCCCCCATCAGACCTCAGATCAGCGTCTTGTGACCCCATCAGACCTCAGATCAGCGTCTTGTGCCCCCATCAGACCTCAGATCAGCGTCTTGTGCCCCCATCAGACCTCAGATCAGCGTCTTGTGCCCCCATCAGACTTCAGATCAGCGTCTTGTGCCCCCATCAGACCTCAGATTAGCGTCTTGTGCCCCCATCAGACCTCAGATCAGCGTCTTGTGTACCCTTCAGACCTCAGATCAGCGTCTTGTGCCGCCATCAGACCTCAGATCAGCGTCTTGTGCCCCCATCAGACCTCAGATCAGCGTCTTGTGCCCCCATCAGACCTCAGATCAGCGTCTTGTGACCCCATCAGACCTCAGATCAGTGTCTTGTGACCCCATCAGACCTCAGATCAGCATCTTGTGCCCCCATCAGACCTCAGATCAGCGTCTTGTGCCCCCATCAGACCTCAGATCAGCGTCTTGTGACCCCATCAGACCTCACATCAGCATCTTGTGCCCCCATCAGACCTCAGATCAACGTCTTGTGCCCCATCAGACCTCAGATCAACGTCTTGTGCCCCCATCAGAACTCAGATCAGCGTCTTGTGCCCCCATTAGACCTCAGACCAGCAGAATGTGCCCCCATCAGACCTCAGATCAGCGTCTTATGCCTTGTGCCCCCCTCAGACCTGCCCACCCAGCCGCTTAAAAAAAACAAACTTACCTGTTCTGCGCTGCCGCTGCCCTCAGCTCCCGCGCTCCACTGTCTTCCCTTCCGGCGCGCACTATGACCATGACGGGTAAGTATGTTTTTTTTAAGTGGCTGGGTGGGCTGCCACCCGACAGCACATCGCACACACACCCCCCCCCTCCCCCCCGGAAATAAAAAAAAAAATTTCCATGATGGTTTTTGAAATTTTTTTTTTCCACAATCCTTGTAGATTCTCCCGGCGGAGTGCCGCCCCCGGCAACCCGCCGCCCTAGGCACCGTGCCCCCGGTGCCTAGTTGCTAATACGGCCCTGGGTACAGATGGATGTTACCAGTTGTAGGTGTGTTCCTGATAGGTGTTACCAGTTTGGGGAAGGGGGGTTCCCTGCGTAGTCTGACATTATCCAATCAGTGCAGCCAGTGTAAGACTATGCAGGGAACCCACCCCCCAACTGGTAAAACTCTGTACCCTTACTTCAGACTGCTGGAAAGAATACGAATTGATGCTTCAGAATTATTATTACATGAGGAATGCAAGTAGTTACTACAACAATCATGTCAGGAGTGGCGACAAGTGGTGACCAATTTAATCAGTTTCTATGAGGAGGTAAGTTGTAGACTGGACCGCGGTGAATCAATGGATGTCATATATATGGACTTCTCCAAAGCATTTGACACTGTACCACATAAAAGGTTAGTATATAAAATGAGAATGCTTGGCCTGGGAGAAAATGTCTGTATGTGGGTAAGTAAATGGCTCAGTGATAGAAAACAGAGGGTGGTTATTAACAGCACATATTCAGATTGGGTCACTGTCACTAGTGGGGTACCACAGGGGTCAGTATTGGGCCCTATTCTCTTCAATATATTTATTAATGATCTTGTAGAAGGCTTGCACAGTAAAATGTCAATTTTTGCAGATGGCACTAAACTGTGTAAAGTAATTAACACAGAAGAGGACATTACACTGCTACAGATGGATCTGGATAGACTGGAGGCTTGGGCAGAGAAGTGGCAGATGAGGTTTAACACTGACAAATGTAAAGTTATGCATATGGGAAGGAATAATGCAAGTCACCAGTACATACTAAATGGTAAAATATTGGGTAACTCTGACAGGGAAAAGGACCTAGGAATTTTAGTGAACAGCAAACTAAGCTGTAGAAACCAGTGTCAGACAGCTGCTGCCAAGGCCAATAAGATAATGGGTTGCATCAAAAGAGGCATAGATGCCCGTGATAGGAACATAGTCCTGCCACTTTACAAATCACTAGTCAGACCACACATGGAGTAGTGTGTACAGTTCTGGGCTCCTGTGAACAAGGCAGACATAGCAGAGCTGGGGAGGGTTCAGAGGAGGGCAACTAAAGTAATAACTGGAATGGGTGGACTACAGTACCCAGAAAGATTATCAAAATTAGGCTTATTCACTTTAGAAAAAAGACGACTGAGGGGAGATCTAATAACTATGTATAAATATATCAGGGGTCAGTACAGAGATCTCTCCCATCATCTATTCATCCCCAGGACTGTGACTGTGATGAGGGGACATCCTCTGCGTCTGGAGGAAAGAAGGTTTGTACACAAACATAGAAGAGGATTCTTTACGGTAAGAGCAGTGAGACTATGGAACTCTCTGCCTGAGGAGGTGGTGATGGTAAGTTCACTAAGAGAGTTCAAGAGAGGCCTGGATGTATTTCTGGAGTGTAATAATATTACAGGTTATAGTTACTAGAGATGGGTCATTGATCCAGGGAGTAATTCTGATTGCCTGATTGGAGTCGGGAAGGAATTTTTTTCCCTAAAGTGGGGAAAATTGGCTTTTACCTCACAGGGTTTTTTTTGCCTTCCTCTGGATCAACTTGTAGGAAAACAGGCCGAACTGGATGGACAGATGTCTTTTTTTGGCTTTATAAACTATGTTACTATGTTACTAAGTATTCACTTGTGACATTTTTGTGGCATACTATATGCCAAAATTCTACATATACATCTATGGAAGCTGATCAAAGGTTAATATTGTACTTTTTTAATCATTGATGACCAAAAAAAATTTGAAGCCTTGCTTTTTTTCCAACGGAAAAAAATTCCTTTGTAACCAATTGTGTTAGTAACATATACAAGAACTGTAACTAAAATACAAATAATACTGATAGAAATCCTACTGTGTGTGGTGTGAATAACATTCTCAAATGTGTTTTTTTTTTTCTCATTACATTTGTACACTTTATTATACCGATCAATTTAATTATTTATTTTGTTATATGTATATAGGCATCTTCCACAAATGACATTCTAAAACACTGCAGGAAAGAATATGAGGTAAGACCTTAAAACTGGAACCATAAGACACTACTATAACAGTATTGATCAGAGCTCAAGTAGAGTAGCATCTCTAAACTCTTACCACTAATCGCTATCAGTTATATGTAAATTTGGAATAGGTATTGTCAGGAGTGTTGTGGCTGGTAAGGTAAATAACTGCATTTACTATAGGAAAGGTTCTTGGTATAATATTTGTGGATGTCTGTAGAATGTTTTTTTTTGGCATAAAATGTCACATTTTATTTTAGGCAGTCATTAACTGAATTTGCCAAAAAGAATTGGCTCTTGCTCCCTACTCACCACTTTGCTATTGGTGAAAATTTGTGACAAAATGTAATACCATATTTGGCTTTGGTGATAGAAATGGTGTTTGAATGTCTAACTTCTTGCAAGATGTAAAGTATATATTACACAGCTTGTATATCCAGACGGCGACAGCACTGTTTGGACACAGTGGCTTTTAGTAGAAATCCAAAACAGTGTTAAACAGCTCACCACAATTGCAGTTAAGTAAATTCATTTATTAATCCAGTCTGCATCATTAACAGTAACTCTTCGGCCCTTAGTAGGACCTTTTTCAATTTGAGGAAAAAAATCACAGAAAAGTATACAGTGTGTAATGTGTATGTAATGAATACGGTACATACATACAAATATTCATATAAGATATGAGTAAATGGTAAACACATGAGAAGTAATATAAATAAAGCATGTTAAAAGGCCATACAGTTTACTATGACATTTAAAAGCTTAGGCTCAAACATAGAATTTTCCACGTATATATGCCCCTCCTGAAATATCATTTTCCTCTAATAAATATAGTACTGTAATTTACAAATTTGATTGGTCACATTACTTTTTATAGTATAGAGAACATACTATGGACCATAAAAAGCTTTTTGTGATGACCGGTCCTTTTTAAAAGAGGCAATTTCAGATTTTTTATTTTTTTTTTATCCACTCAGTTTCTAAGTGAACTGGCATATGTAATTGTTTAACAGTTACATATCAATTTCAGCCTCCGTTACTTTTGGCAGTTATGTCATGCAACCTCTGATGAAACTCCTTGGAACCCACAGTGTCTGCTGTGTAGACAGGAAGTTGGTTACAATGTTTATTCCTATGGAAACCCCATTTGTTAAATAAATAATAATATGCTTATAAGCACATATTCAAAATGTAACTGGGGGCAAATTTTTAGAGAGTGCCCTTTGAAGGCATCTATTGGTACACCATGTAAACCCATTGGGTAGATTTACTAATCCTGTCTACATTTTAGGTAATATAGCATACACTTAGACTAGACAGTCAGAAGATGTGTCAGCTTTAGCACGTTGGTACAAGCTGTGTGATAGTGTTAGAACACACATCACAATTACAGTTACATGAACTCAGTGGCGTAGCATGTGTTGCCAGCACCCGGGGCAAACCTAGTATTGCGCCCCCTGACTTTTGGACACGCGCCTTTTTATAGAACGACGCCCCACAGAATACCAAGACCAATAATACTATATAAGAGTCAAATACTGCAAATATCAATAACATGTATTACCAGTTCTTAGTGACCTGATGTTACACCATAATGATACTGCATATAATACAATATAAGACCAATATTACCACCATACAGTGATGTAATGGTAGATACAGGTCCTACACAAGTGAATACATAATCGGTACAAACCGAACAAGGAGGGGAGCCTGCATGAACACAGACGTGAAAGCAAAGGCTGCAGTACTGTACATTGCCCCTGGCAACCAGCATACATGGAATTCATCGCAGCCAGTACGACAGAGCACAGACAACCTTTGACACTACCAGAACCGAGACAAGGAGAAGAGCAAGCATACACTAGTAGTAGTACACACACAGGCCGCCGCAATTACACCTGGCCATAGCAACCAGCCTACACGGAATCCCGTGTCACCGTGAACTACACAGTCACAGCGTGGTGAAAAACTCTAAAATGCTAAAATGAAAATAGGCCCTGTCTTAGGGGTTGTCTCACCTCAGTAAGTGGCATTTATCATGTAGAGGAAGTTACTACAAGCCACTTACTAATGTATTGTGATTGTCCACATCTTTCTTTGATGGCTGGATCAATTCTTCCAACACATTCTACACAGCCTCTATCCATGGTTACGACCACCCTGCAATCCAGCAGCGGTGGTCGTGCTTGCACACTATAGGGAAAAGCGCCAACTTTTCTGGTGGCTGGGGACTGTGGGAGCGCACATAGGCTGGCACCTTTTCTGCTACAGTGTACAAGTATGGCCACCACTGATTGCAGAGTGGTCATAACCATGGAAACCATGTATAATGTGATGGTGAAATGAATTCAGCTATCAAAGGAGGTAATATGGCGACAATACATTTGTAAGTGTCTTGTATTAACTTTCTCTACATGATAAATGTTAATCGCTGAAGTGAGAGAACCCCTTTATTGTTTTTGTATGAGTGATGTTTTTTGTGGGGTCACTGTGGAGTTTTTTTATTTCAGTGGACATAATTGTTTGCGAGGGCTAAAAACCTTGAATCACACATTTTTCTTTCATTATTTTTTTTTACAGTATTCAGCAAGCAGGAAAAGTATATTTTTAATTCTATAGACATTTTCATATTGGCAAACAAAATCTGTGTAACTGCTCAGATGCTGTAGTTACCATTAACCACAGCATCTGAGGGGTTAAATGACCATTGGGTTGCTGGTGTGGCTTATATTTCACTATTACGTCAGGCCCTGTCAGGGGTGCAAGGGAGTTAATTAATCCATTGCTAGCCTAATTCCCATTTTGGCTCCATACATGCCTCAACCTAACCATCTATACTGAAAGTAATACAATTAAATTTCCCTCTGAATTTCTCAGTGAGGCTTGACTGGGGCATGGGTCCTAAATTAGGACTGACAATGGATTTAGGGCTCAAACGAGCAGATGCCGTGTGTGGAATCAGCTGCGTGAAAGAGAGCCAAGCCCCGTTGAGGAGAGCAGAGGCACGGAGCATTAACATGATTAATAATGCTCTGTGACCCTCTCTGATCTTTTTACTCTGACAACTTTATCTCACTATGATTTTGTAGTAAAAAGGTCACAGAGAGGCACAGAGCATTATCAATCATGTTAATGCCCTGTGTCTCTGCTGTCCTGCACGGGGCTTGGCTCTTTTTCACACAGCAGATTCCTTGGACGGCATCCGCTCGTGTGAAAGAGCCCTAATAGAAAGGATTATTACTCTGGGGGCCTAAGTGGAATCAGGCCTATGGGAAAAAATATCACTAGTACTACTCACTGTGCATATTCCACCTAGGCCCCCACAATAATAATCCTCCATGAGGCTGGGCTGAGCTGACAGCAATTTGCTGTTCACAATGCACGGGCATTGACCGTGGGGCCAATGAACTTGAATGAGGTCCGCGATCCGCATCGGCCAGAAACAGCATGGAAGCACTCTGTAGCGCTCTGGGAGGCTCGTCTCCATCCCCGCCTGCCATTGGCTGCTCCCCTCCGACATCATTAAGGAGCATAAAGACAAGGAAAATGTATAAAGAAAGGGAAGTGACACAGTTAATATACAAAATGCCAGAAGCCTATAAACATGTGTACTAGTGTTTCAAAATAATTCAGGATCTATAAAAGTTTTTTCCAATAAATCAGAAAAATATTTCTGAAATTTGGGCTGAATTTCGCCCCCATCGCTGTTCCTGTCAACTAATGATAAAATCATCCTTAAAGGGGTTATCCCAGTTATATGTATTGATGACCTATCCTCAGGATTATGCCCAATACTGACCCCTGTGGTACCCCACTAGTGACAGTGACCCAATCTGAATATATGCCGTTAGTAACCACCCTCTGTTTTCTATCACTGAGCCATTTACTTACCCACATACAGACATTTTCTCCCAGGCCAAGCATTCTCATTTTATATACTAACCTTTTATGTGGTACCGTGTCAAATGCTTTGGAGAAGTCCAGATATACGACATCCATTGATTCGCCGCGGTCCAGTCTAGAACTTACCTCCTCATAGAAACTGATTAAATTAGTTTGACATGACCAATCCCTTATGAAGCCATGCTGATATGGAGTTATTTGCTTATTTTCATTGAGGAACTCCAAGATAGCATCTATTAGAAAACCTTCAAACAGTTTACCCACGACAGATGTTAAACTTACCGGCCTATAGTTTCTAGGCTCTGTTTTTGGACCCTTTTTGAATATTGGCACCACATCTGCTATGCACCAATCCTGTGGAACACTCCCTGTCAGTATAGAGTCCTTAAATATCAGAAATAAGGGTCTGGCAATTACATTATTTAATTCTCTTAGGATACGGGGGTGTATGCCATTCGGTCCTGGCGATTTGTCTATTTTAATCTTTTTAAGACGCTGCTCTACTTCTCCCTGGGTCAGACAGGGCACTTTTAAAGGGGAATTTACTTTTATATTCTGCATTTCCTGTGACAGATTATTTTCCTCAGTGAATACAGTGGAGAAAAAGATATTTAGTAGCTTTGCTTTCTCCTCATCGCTCTCCTTAACTCCGCACCACATTACTCTGTAAGGGGCCGACACCTTCAGGTTTATACTTTTTGCCATTTATATAATTAAAGAACATTTTAGTTAGTTTTACTCTCTTTGGCTATTAATCTCTTGGTCTCTAGTTTGGCTGTTTTTATTTGTCTTTTACATATTCTATTTTTTTTTCCTTTAGTGATTTAAATGCTTTCTTTTTGTCATGTATTGCTTTCCTTACAGTTCTGTTTATCCACATTGTTTTTTTTCTTGTTCCTTAACCTTTTATTCCCATAAGGTATGTACCTATCACAATTAGATATTAGGATACTTTTACAATTATCCCATTTTGTTGCTGTATTTTTATTTTTGAGGACTTTGACCCAGTTAGTTAGGCCTATGGCCTCTCTTAGTTGGCTAAATTTTGCTTTTTTGAAGTTTGGAATTTTTGTTCCTCCCTGAAGAAACGCTCTTTTGAATGACAATTTGAAGGTTATTATATTATGGTCACTGTTTCCCAGGTGTCCCCCAACCTGCACATCTGTTGTTCTGTCAGGTCTATTGGTTAATACTAAGTCCAGTATGGCCGTTCCTCTAGTCGGGTCCTGAACCAGTTGGGAAAGGTAATTGTCTTTGGTTATTTCCAAGAACCTGTTTCCTTCCTTGAGATATACAGGTTTCAGTTTCCCAGTCTATATCTGGGTAGTTGAAATCCCCCATAATAACGACCTCATTATGTTTTGCCGCTTCGTCTATTTCATTTAGAAGTAGATTTTCTGTGGACTCTGGTGTATTAGGTGGTTTATAATATAGTCCTATTAGTATTTTATTATTGTTTTTGGCTCCATTTTTTTCTACCCACAGTGACTCCACATGTTCATGTCCCTCACTTATATCTTCCCGGAGTATGGGCTTTAGACAGGACTTTACATAAAGGCAGACCCCTCCTCCTCTCCGGTTTTGGCAATCCTTTCTAAACAGACTGTAACCCTGTATGTTAACTGCCCAGTCATAGGTATCATCCCGCCATGTCTCAGTTATTCCCACTATGTCATAGTCCTCCTCGCACATCACTAATTACAGTTCACCAGTTTTATTAGTTAGGCTTCTGGCATTAGTATACATACAGTTAAAATGTTTATATATATATATGTTTTTTCCCCTACACCTTTCCTTCTGAACTGTTCTAGTTCCTCCTTCTATTCATCCCCCAGTTCCATTACCTTGCTCCAGGACTCTATCTGCATCTTCCCCATCTATAATGTAGTTACCTTCCTCCCAGTCCCTAGTTTAAACACTCCTCCAGCCTTCTAGCCATCTTCTCCCGCTAAACAGCTGCCCCTTCCCCATTGAGGTGCAGCCCATACCTACGGTAGAGCCTGTAGCCGACAGAGAAGTCGGCCCAGTTCTCCAAGAACCCAAATCCCTCCTTCCTACACCAGTTCTTGAGCCACTTGTTTACCTCCCTAATCTCCTGCTGCCTTTCTTGCGTGGCTCGTGGTACAGGCAGTATTTCAGAAAACACTACCTTTGAGGTCCTTGCCCTAAGCTTATGCCCTAGATCCCTAAAATCATTTTTAAGGACGCGCCACTTACCTCTAACTTTGTCATTTGTTCCGATATGGACCATGACTGCTGGATCTTCTCCAGCCCCTCCCAGTAATCTGTCAACCCGATCCGCGATGTGCCGAACTCGAGCGCCAGGAAGGCAACACACCATTCGACGATCCCGGTCTTTGTGACAGATTGCCCTGTCTGTACCACTAATAATTGAATCTCCCACTGCCAGCACCTGTCTGGCCTGCCCTGCTCTCCTGGTCCCCTGCTTACTTGAGCTGACATTCCCCTGACTGGCAGAGGAAGTGTCCGGCTGCAGCAGTGCTCTCCCTGAAGTGGTATTCCCCTCATCTGCCAAACTTGCAAACTTGTTGGGGTGTGTCAGATCAGGGCTAGCCTCCCTGGCACTTTTCCCTCTGCCCCGTTTTCTAACTGTTACCCAGCTAGCTACCTCACTTTCCTGAGCCTCCTCACTACCACCCTCCCCCACATCTACCCCATAGAGTGCTTTCTCAGTGAGCAGCAAACTCTTTTCCAAATTGTCAGCGCTTCTCAGTTCCATTACCTTGCTCCAGGACTCTATCTGCATCTTCCCCATCTATAATGTAGTTACCTTCCTCCCAGTCCCTAGTTTAAACACTCCTCCAGCCTTCTAGCCATCTTCTCCCGCTAAACAGCTGCCCCTTCCCCATTGAGGTGCAGCCCATACCTACGGTAGAGCCTGTAGCCGACAGAGAAGTCGGCCCAGTTCTCCAAGAACCCAAATCCCTCCTTCCTACACCAGTTCTTGAGCCACTTGTTTACCTCCCTAATCTCCTGCTGCCTTTCTTGCGTGGCTCGTGGTACAGGCAGTATTTCAGAAAACACTACCTTTGAGGTCCTTGCCCTAAGCTTATGCCCTAGATCCCTAAAATCATTTTTAAGGACGCGCCACTTACCTCTAACTTTGTCATTTGTTCCGATATGGACCATGACTGCTGGATCTTCTCCAGCCCCTCCCAGTAATCTGTCAACCCGATCCGCGATGTGCCGAACTCGAGCGCCAGGAAGGCAACACACCATTCGACGATCCCGGTCTTTGTGACAGATTGCCCTGTCTGTACCACTAATAATTGAATCTCCCACTGCCAGCACCTGTCTGGCCTGCCCTGCTCTCCTGGTCCCCTGCTTACTTGAGCTGACATTCCCCTGACTGGCAGAGGAAGTGTCCGGCTGCAGCAGTGCTCTTCCTGAAGTGGTATTCCCCTCATCTGCCAAACTTGCAAACTTGTTGGGGTGTGTCAGATCAGGGCTAGCCTCCCTGGCACTTTTCCCTCTGCCCCGTTTTCTAACTGTTACCCAGCTAGCTACCTCACTTTCCTGAGCCTCCTCACTACCACCCTCCCCCACATCTACCCCATAGAGTGCTTTCTCAGTGAGCAGCAAACTCTTTTCCAAATTGTCAGCGCTTCTCAGTGTTGAAATCCTCCCGGTTAGATACACAATGTGCGATTCCAAACGGGTAATTTGCTCACATTTTGAACAAATATATGCACCCTTAAACGGCTGTTCCAGGACTGTTCCATACATCAGGTAAGATGTGCACTGGACTGCTCTTTCAATAATGGAAGACATACTGATGGGGATTATACAATAAAAGAGAAAAAAATACAGTACAGTGATCTGAAACCGACTTACTGTAGTCCCTGAATCTGAATTTAACCTTTTTTCCAATAACTAATCTTATTACTTAATAATCTCCTCGAATAAGCATTAAATGTATCCCATTTTATCAGCTTATTAGCAGATCCTTTATTTGGCCCCATTCACACGACCGTAAGTGTTTTGCGGTCCGCAAATTGCGGATTCACAAAACACGGATTCCGGCTATGAGCGTTCCGCAATTTGCGGACCGCACATGGCTAGCGTTATATAGAGAATGCCTATTCTTGTCCATGCTTGCGGACAAGAATAGGACATGCTCTATATTTTTGCGGCACCGCGGAACGGAACAAAGTGTGCTGTCCGCATCTTTTGCGGCCCTATTGAAATGAATGGGTCTGCAAAATTGCGGAACGGATGCGGATCCATTTATACGGTCGTGTGAATGGGGCCTTAATCTGAAAAAACTGCCTCAGCTCGTCACTTAATTCCTCTTGCATCTTTTTTACCCTGAAGCAATGTGAATTGAAATTAAAAAAATATTTTATTTTCAGCCCCAAATCCAACTCAAAAACATACTTTATTCTTATTTTATCTTATTCCATAAGTTTTCTATTTCACAGGACCATGTCAATCCTCGACCATTACTGATAAGTTTTAGAATAGCATAAGAATTCACATCTGTCCGGATTACATCTCCGCCAAACATCTGTCCATTCCAATTCCATTAATAAATTAGAGAAGGCATTATTATGATATTTATAGGTTTATCCTTTAGTGGACCTTCTGTCTATTTATGAAGTATATATAATACTTATATTGTATATGCCCCCTTTCTTCCTTTTTAGCTCTCATAACCTTTTTTTTTTTTTGAGAGCTCCAAAACCAAGCATGTGCGCCCCCACCCTCCCTTATTCCCTTGTAGCTGCCTACTAACTTATATCTTCATTGTGGGCCATATCTCTATAGTCATTTCAGCCCAATTATGTGCTTCTTCTATTAATATTAAAAATATTAATTTTTTCCTGATATATATCTCGCAACTTTGCTGGAAACATTAAAGGGGTTCTCCGAGTTATATATATTGATGACCTATCCTCAGGATAGGTCATCAATATCAGATCGGCGGGGGTCTGACACCCGGCACCCCCGCCGATCAGCTGTTTGAAGAGGAGGCGCGCGCTGTACCAGCGCTGCCTCCTCTTCACTGTTTACATGTTGGCCGTAACAGGGGTAGTGGTGAGTAGGTGTAATTACACCTAGCCACCCTATACATTTCAATGGGAAGGATCGCTTCCATAGACTTGTATGGGAGCTATCCTCCCCATTGAAATGAATAGGGTGGTTAGGTGTAATTACACCGACTCACCACTACCCCCATTACGGCCAGGCTCTGACGTTTCGTGTACAGAGCCTGGCCACTCCCTCAAGCAGGGAGAAGCCTGTACACGAAACGTCACCACTGGAGCCGGGTGGATGATGTCGGTGGTCACGTGACCCGCATTGGCCGTGTTGAAACATGGCGAAATAAATAGTAAGTGTGCATTACAAAAGTTTACTTTGCTAGGTTTTAAGCAAGATTAGATAAAGTTCTTATAACTCAGACAACCCCTTTAAGCTATATTTCACGCTGACCTGCCTTAAACTCCTTTTAATATCTCCATATTTCTGTGTTGCTTTATTTGTATTCAAAGAATAATCTGGAAATATGATTATTTTTTTACCCGGGGTCTGACATTTATCTGATGTCCTCACATCTTTCAAAATATTGTGACGATCTTTACAGTCATGGCCAAAAGTTATGAGAATGACACAAATATTATATTTTCACATGATCTGCTGCCCTCTGGTTTTTATGTGTGTTTGTCAGATGTTTTTATCACATACAGAAATATAATTGCAATCATATTATGAGTAACAAAAGCTTATATTGACAGTTAGAATGAGTTAATGCAGCAAGTCAATATTTGCAGTGTTGACCCTTCTTCTTCAGGACCTCTGCAATTTTCCCTGGCATGCTCTCAATCAACTTCTGGACCAAATCCTGACTGATAGCAGTCCATTCTTGCACAATCAATGCTTGCATTTTGCCAGAATTTGTAGGTTTTTGTTTGTCCACCCGTCTTTTGATGATTGACCACAAGTTCTCAATGGGATTAAGATCTGGGGAGTTTCCAGGCCATGGACCCAAAATCTCTGTTTTGTTCCCTGAGCCATTTAGTTATCACCTTTGCTTTATGGCAAGGTGCTCCATCATGCTGGAAAAGGCATTGTTGATCGCCAAACTGCTCTTGGACGGTTGGGAGAAGTTGCTCTCGGAGGACATTCTGGTACCATTCTTTATTCATGGCTGTGTTTTTAGGCAAGACTGTGAGAGAGCCGATTCCCTTGGCTGAGAAGCAACCCCACACATGAATGGTTTCAGGATGCTTTACAGTTGGTATGAGACAAGACTGGCGGTAGCGCTCACCTCGTCTTCTCCGAATAAGCTGTTTTTCAGATGTCCCAAACAATCGAAAAGGGGAATCATCAGAGTAAATGACTTTACCCCAGTCCTCAGCAGTCCACTCCCTGTACCTTTTGCAGAATATCAGTCTGTCCCTGATGTTTTTTCTGGAGAGAAATGGCTTCTTTGCTGCCCTCCTTGAGACCAGGCCTTGCTCCAAGAGTCTCCGCCTCACAGTGCGTGCAGATGCACTCACACCTGCCTGCTGCCATTCCTGAGCAAGCTCTGCACTGCTGGTAGCCCGATCCCGCAGCTGAAACACTTTTAAGAGACGGTCCTGGCGCTTGCTGGTCTTTCTTGGGTGCCCTGGAGCCTTTTTCGCAACAATGGAACCTCTCTCCTTGAAGTTCTTGATGATGCGATAGATTGTTGACTGAGGTGCAATCTTTCTAGCTGCGATACTCTTCCCTGTTAGGCGATTTTTGTGCAGTGCAATGATGACTACACGTGTTTCTTTAGAGATAACCATGGTTAACAGAAGAGAAACAATGATGCCAAGCACCAGCCTCCTTTTAAAGTGTCCAGTGGTGTCATTCTTACTTAATCATGACAGATTGATCTCCAGCCCTGTCCTCATCAACACCCACACCTGTGTTAATGGAGCAATCACTGAAACGATGTTAGCTGGTCCTTTTAAGGCAGGGCTGCAATGATGTTGAAATGTGTTTTGGGGGATAAAGTTCATTTTCTAGGCAAATATTGACTTTGCAAGTAATTGCTGTTAAGCTGATCACTCTTTATAACATTCTGGAGTATATGCAAATTGCCATTATAAAAACTGAAGCAGTAGACTTTGTAAAAATTAAGATTTGTATCTGTCACGAGTGGTCTTGCGTCTGGAATCAGACGTTCTGCGCGGCTTTCTAAGTGACAGGTTTGACAGGCTATTCCCTGTGGTTTGGGTGCTGTTCACCACACCCCTTTCCCTCAGCTGTTGCCGCTGGGCAATTAGCTGTCTCCTACTTACCTCTTCCTCTCCCAGTATCCCTTGCGGTTTATATCTGCTTCATACCTGGTTGAGAGTGGTGTGGATCTCGGCTGAGATCCTGTTGCTGAGTTCTACTTAAAGTTAAGTGTTTTCCCTTCCTTTGGTTATTCCTGTATGAGTCTCCTGTTCCTCCTTACGCTTGGAGGAACAGGTTACTCTCTTGTGTCATTAGACTGCAGGGTGTTCTAGGGTTTATTCAGATCAGGTTCCTGTGTATGAGCTTTCCTACCACCCGGGTTAGTTCATACTGGTAGCCAGCTAGGGCCTAGTCTTAGGGTCCCCTGCAGGAGGTGACCAGTTCCCTGGTTTTGTCTGTTCCCATCCCTCATACGCTCGGTGTGGCTTTTCCCCCCACACCCGAGCGTGACATTATAAACCGCCACTAACAAAAATTTATGTCATTTTTGTGCTGACATGGATGCTATTGCTACACTGGCTGAACGGCTGCAGGGACTCAGCTTGGAGGTGGCTGACATCCGCAACCAGATTCAGAGACCACAGGCTGGTGGTTCTGGGGGTGCTGAGTGTCAGGCCTGTTTGGAGCCTAAGGTCCCCCTCCCGAATAGATTTTCTGGGGAATGTGATAATTTTGTTCTATTTAGGGAGGCGTGCAAATTGTATTTCAGACTGCGTCCACATTCTTCTGGTAATGAGGAACAGAAGGTTGGTGTGGTCATCTCGCTGCTTAAAGGGGATGCGCAGTCATGGGCCTTTTCTCTACCGGCCGGATCGCTGTCTCTCCGGTCGGTAGATGAATTTTTCAAGACCCTAGGGATTATCTATGATGACCCGGATCGTATCTCCCTGGCTGAGACCCAGATACGTAACCTTTGTCAGGGTGAGCGGCCGGTTGAGACTTATTGTTCTGAGTTTCGGAGGTGGGCGACCAATACTGAATGGAACGATCCGGCTTTACGTAGCCAATTCTGTCAAGGTTTGTCTGAGAGGCTGAAGGACGCTTTGGCCTTTCAGGAAACCCCTGTGTCTTTGGAAGCCGCTATGTCTCTTGCTGTACGCATGGATAGGCGCCTGAGAGAGCGATCTAGGGGCCCCCGCTCTCAGGACGTACTATCACATAGTGTACCAGCTTCCTATGACACTTTGGGTGAATATTCCCCTAGGTTGATGTCTGGGGATGAACCTATGCAATTAGGGGGAGCCACTCCTGTATCCACCCGTAAACATCTTGGTAATAAAAAGGGAGTGTGTTTTTTCTGTGGTCAGAAAGGACACTTTATCAATGTATGTCCATGCTTCCTATCTCTAAAAGAGAGAAAAGAAAAGGGGGCGTTGAATTCTCATGTCACTCTTGGTGGAGTGGGTAGGGAGACTGAAAATGTGCATTTGTCTTCATCCTGCAGTACCCGTTTTCTCCTGACTGCCGAGGTGGCGCTAGAATCAAAGGTTGTGAAAATTGAGGTGTTTATTGACAGCGGGGCAGGGGTGAACTTGATTGATGCTCAGTTTGTCCGTATGCATGGATTGTCACCAAGTTCTTTGGATAAGAGGATTTCTGTGTTCGCCATTGATTCTGCACCTCTCTCTCAGAAGTGTTTGTCTCAGATGGTGCATGATATCAAATTAAGAGTGGGTGAATTTCATCAGGAGCTTATTTCATGTTTTGTGTTGGAAGGTCTTCCTGCTCCTGTGGTTCTGGGTTTACCGTGGTTAAGCAAACATAATCCGTCCATTGACTGGCATACTAGACAAATTGTGGATTGGGGCGATTATTGTGTTGACAATTGCCTTAATACATCTTTTTCTGCTTTAACCACTAAGACTCTTCCTTCTTTTATATCGGATTTCTCTGATGTATTTTCTGAAGGTGGATGTCAGGATTTACCCCCTCACCGGGAATACGATTGTCCTATCAATCTTATCCCTGGAACAAGATTGCCTAAATCTAGGCTGTATAACCTTTCTGGACCTGAGAGAACGGCCATGAAAGAATATATTGCTGAGAGTTTGGCCAAAGGACATATTAGGCCTTCCAAATCTCCTGTGGCAGCAGGGTTCTTTTTTGTTAAAAAAAGGACGGATCCCTTAGGCCATGTCTGGATTTCCGTGAACTCAATAGGATTACTGTCCGTGATCCGTACCCCCTTCCTTTGATTCCTGACTTGTTTAACCAGATTGTGGATGCCAAGGTGTTCTCCAAGTTGGACTTAAGGGGGGCATATAATCTGGTCAGGATCAAGGAAGGGGATGAATGGAAGACGGCCTTTAACACTCCTGAGGGCCACTTTGAGAACCTGGTCATGCCTTTTGGGTTGACCAATGCTCCTGCTGTCTTCCAGCATTTTGTTAATGACATTTTTCATCATCTTGTGGGGAGGTTTGTAGTCGTGTATTTGGATGACATACTAATCTATTCTCCAGATATTGTGACACATCAGGATCACGTGAGGCAGGTGTTGCAAATCTTAAGAGATAACAAGTTGTATGCAAAATTAGAGAAATGTGCTTTTGCTGTACATGAGGTGCAATTCTTAGGATACCTGCTTTCATCTTCAGGTTTTCGTATGGATCCAGAGAAGGTCTGTGCTGTTCTGAACTGGGACCGACCTGAAAATCTGAAGGCTCTTATGCGATTTTTGGGGTTCACCAACTATTACCGAAAATTTATTAAGAACTATTCGACTATAGTTAAACCCTTAACTGACATGACTAAGAAAGGGACGGATCTCTCTGTGTGGTCTGATGCAGCGTTGCAAGCCTTCTCCGCTGTAAAGGAGTGCTTTTCCTCTGCCCCTATATTGGTGCAGCCAGATGTGTCACAACCTTTCATTGTGGAGGTTGACGCATCCGATGTGGGGGTAGGAGCTGTGTTATCACAGGGCCCGTCACCTGGTAAATGGCGCCCATGTGCTTTTTTTTCGAAGAAACTCTCTGTGGCGGAGAGAAATTATGATGTGGGTAACCGAGAGTTACTGGCCATTAAGTTGGCTTTTGAGGAATGGCGTCATTGGTTGGAAGGGGCGAATCATCCAATCACGGTATTCACTGATCACAAAAATCTGGCTTACCTGGAGTCGGCTAGACGACTTAATCCGAGGCAGGCCAGATGGTCTTTGTTCTTCACCAGATTCAATTTCATTGTCACATACCGTCCTGGGGTTAAGAATGTAAAGGCGGATGCCTTGTCACGTAGTTTTCCCGGGGGTGGTGATTTTGAAGATCCTAGCCCTATACTGTCTGAAGGAGTGGTGATATCCGCTCTTTACCCTGATCTTGAGGCTAAAGTGCTTGAGGCCCAGGGAGATGCGCCGGAGTCTTGCCCTCCCGGGAAGTTGTTTGTTCCTTCTGATTTGCGTTATAAGGTTTTTGAGGAGCATCATTCTTCGGTGCTTGCGGGACACCCTGGGAGTAAATCCACTGTCGACCTCATCTCTCGTAGATTCTGGTGGCCAGGTCTGCGTAAGTGTGTTGAGGAATATGTGTCAGCCTGTAGTGTCTGCGCACGCTCTAAGGTGACACATACTCGTCCCTCTGGACCCCTACTTCCATTACCCATCCCGTCCAGACCATGGACTCACCTATCCATGGACTTCATCACTGATCTGCCTGAGTCGTCTGGTAAGACAGTTATTCTGGTGGTTGTAGATCGTTTTAGTAAAATGGCGCACTTTATTGCATTACCCGGACTCCCCAATGCTAAAACTATGGCACAAGTGTTTGTTGACAATATTGTGAAACTTCATGGCATTCCCACTGACGTTGTCTCTGATCGTGGGACTCAGTTTGTGTCCAGATTCTGGAGGGCGTTCTGTACTCGGCTCGGGGTACAACTGTCTTTCTCCTCTGCCTTTCATCCCCAGACGAATGGACAGACTGAGCGTACCAATCAGAATCTGGAGACTTATTTGAGATGCTTTGTCTCTGAGAACCAGGAGGAGTGGTCCTCGTTTTTGTCTCTGGCTGAGTTTGCCATAAATAATCGCAGACAGGACTCCACTGGTAAGTCACCATTTTTTGGTGCATATGGCTTTCACCCGCAGTTTGGCACATTTTGTGGTTCTGATACTTCTGGTATTCCTGAGGAAGAACGTTTTTCGTCATCATTGTCTTCCATATGGCGAAAAATTCAAAGTAACTTGATAAATATGGGTAACAAGTACAAACGTGTGGCTGACAGGAGACGCATGCATGGTCCGGACCTAAATGTGGGTGATTCTGTGTGGCTGTCTACTAGGAACATTAAGTTGAAAGTTCCTTCATGGAAGTTGGGTCCAAGATTTATTGGCCCATATAAAATCACGGCCATTATTAATCCTGTAGCATTTCGTCTTGAACTTCCGCAGGCCCTGAAAATCCATAATGTGTTTCACAGATGTTTGTTGAAGAGGTATGTTGAACCTCTGGAGCCATCTCCCTTGCCACCCGCGCCTGTCTTGGTGGATGGTAATTTGGAATTTCAGATTGTCAAGATCATTGATTCTCGAGTTCTTCGTGGGACCCTTCAATATCTGGTTCATTGGAAGGGTTATGGTCCTGAGGAGAGGTCATGGGTACCGGCATCTGACGTGAATGCCAGTCGTTTGGTAAAAGCCTTTCACAGATGTCACCCTGATAAAGTTGGTCCTGGGTGCCCGGAGGTCACCCGTAAAAGGGGGGGTAATGTCACGAGTGGTCTTGCGTCTGGAATCAGACGTTCTGCGCGGCTTTCTAAGTGACAGGTTTGACAGGCTATTCCCTGTGGTTTGGGTGCTGTTCACCACACCCCTTTCCCTCAGCTGTTGCCGCTGGGCAATTAGCTGTCTCCTACTTATCTCTTCCTCTCCCAGTATCCCTTGCGGTTTATATCTGCTTCATACCTGGTTGAGAGTGGTGTTGATCTCGGCTGAGATCCTGTTGCTGAGTTCTACTTAAAGTTAAGTGTTTTCCCTTCCTTTGGTTATTCCTGTATGAGTCTCCTGTTCCTCCTTACGCTTGGAGGAACAGGTTACTCTCTTGTGTCATTAGACTGCAGGGTGTTCTAGGGTTTATTCAGATCAGGTTCCTGTGTATGAGCTTTCCTACCACCCGGGTTAGTTCATACTGGTAGCCAGCTAGGGCCTAGTCTTAGGGTCCCCTGCAGGAGGTGACCAGTTCCCTGGTTTTGTCTGTTCCCATCCCTCATACGCTCGGTGTGGCTTTTCCCCCCACACCCGAGCGTGACAGTATCATTCTCAAAACTTTTGGCCATGACTGTAGACATTAATATCTTAACTAAAATAGCTCTTGGATTTTCTCCGGATGGTCTTCTCTGTGTGGGTACCCTACGGGCTCTTTCTACCATAAAAAAGCTTGACAATGTTCCTTCCTTACAGTTTTCCACTAACCACTGCTGATTATATTTAGTACAATCCTGCCCATCTATCTCTAAACATCTTAAATTTGCTCTACGTGCTCTATCCTCCAGATCATTTTCTTTGTTTTCTAATACCAATTTTGTTGTTTTTAGTAATGCTACATCTTTTTTCTAATCGTAAACTACATACTCAACTTCTGATATTCTCTCCTCCATTGTACTGATCCGGTCTCTAATTTTCCCCATATCATCTTTTATAAAACTCAGGTCAGGTGGTACTGTTCCAATTTGGCTAGCTACATTACCCATCATTCGTTCTAACATAGTTACCATATGCAATATTTGTTTAATTGTTTTTACATCTAACTCCATACTCTCAGCCCTATCAGCCTTTTCTATCCCTTCCTCTTCACCCCTCATAGCTGTTTCTTCTTCTTCTTCCACATTATGCCTAAGTTAAGGTGACTGTGGGGGAGTAGCAGCTGACATGTATTTATTTATTTATTGCGTTTTGTTTAGACCTTAGCTCTAAACCCCCCCCCCAACCTCCTAACATTTCCCCCTTGTTCCTCTTTTTTTTTTTTGTTAATCCCTCTTGTAATTTAACAGTTCCTTAATCCTTTATGACAACTTGTCCTGATTAACTAATAAATAAATATGTAAATAAAAAGGAAAAAGTTCACTCAAGGAAACGGGAAGATGACGGTTCTTCTCCTCCAGCTCACAGGTTCCAACATACGGTTTCAGCGCCGCATCCACAAAGACATGTATTTGATATATTTTAACGATCAGTCTTAATATTAAGTTTAGCTTCATTAGCCTAGAGATAGGAGTTAGCAGTAAGAGATATCAGAGATTTCAAGGGATTAACGGAATTTAGCATATTTCAATTAGCCAATATGTTTAGGAAAAAGTTCACTCAGGGAAACAGAAAGATGGTGGTTCTTCTCTTCCAGCTCACAGGTTTCAACATATGGTTTTAATGCCACATCCACAAAGACCTATGTCAGACATGTTTTAACGGTCAGTCTGAATATTAAGTTTAGTTTCATTAGCTTAGTTAGTAGGAGTTAGCAGTAGGAATTAGCAGAGGTTTCAAGGGAGTGACGGAACTAAGCATATCTCAATTAGCCAAGCTGTTTAGTAGCAGGTTTACTTGACGGGGTTAAGTCATATTGTTCATATAATTCATAAATTTACTCAATCCCCAATCCTCTAGCCACTTCCACTCTGCTTCTTGTAGCTTCCAGTTACCCCACTGCATCTCCTTTTAGCTCCAGCACACCTCCTTCTCAGGTTTGCTAGCCTGCAGAACAGCTACCATGCACAACAGTAACCCCAGACTACCACAACTTGCTTCTCCTTCTCTCCTTTCAATCATGGAGATACCAGCTTTCCCCTGCTCACCCTGCCCACACTTAGGCTTCCTTCCTCCCCAGCTCCCTATCCTCTGCAGTAGACTCCCACAGTGCCACTGGATAACTCACATGCTGGATCACCCCGGCAAATCCTTGGCCTTTAGATCTGGCGTCTGCGAGCGGTAGCTCCCTCCTCAGATCCTGCTTTTAATGCCTCGGTCCAGCTGCCATCTTACAGCCCTACGTTGACAGAGAACACGCGACCCTCATTAGATCCTCAGTGCCTCAAGCTCGGCATGAGGGGGCAGAGCTTAGCATGCTACGTCAGATGCTCACCATGCGCTCTGAGATTCTACCGACCTTTTATTTTTAATAGGTGCAGTCCATATAACTTTCTGCTTAAGCCACACATAACCATTGATATCAACTTTAATGCAATTTTTTTATGAAATATTACATTTTTATGCAAAGTGTTAAATTGCCTTTGAGAATAAAGAGCCAAGTAGCATTTTGACAATGTGTTAATTGTCATTTCATAATGTTGATTTTATTTATATATGTCAAAACTGTAAAACTTGTCCTACCTGATGTGCAAAATGTCCTAACACCCCTGGCAGCAAAAGGTCAATATAACTGGCAATCTGGACTCTTTACTAACTAATCAAGATACATAGAAAGTACTTGAGGTTCTCTAGCATTGCATAAAATTTAAAAACAATCCATTTTAATGTAAGGTGTTATAAGTCCATGTGCTTACATTGGGGACGGCAATGACAGACTCTTAGACGTCGGGGTTTAAAAGTCCAAACAATGTTTATTTTTGCATCTAGCACAATACAGAGTGTCCAAGTCAAACCGTCACTTGGATAAAGCCAGAGCACATGCAGCATAACTAAACATTAAAGAAACTCCAGCATGTCTGTTACTTATGCTTTTGTTGTGTCGGGGGTGGAGGATGATGATCAGGCTTTGCACAGCCAAATGTTCAAACAGGCACCATGGTCTAACTCTGTCTAAAGCTTTGAGGCTTCTATTTATTTCCCAGTAATGATCACAGCAGACACACCTTTCAAAAACATTCGGCTTCCTCTCATGCCATTACCCCTAGCAACTTGCCCTCTGCATACCTCTACCAATCATTGGTGGTCTGTGTACTTGTGGGCAATGGGTTAAAAGTCCAAAAATGTTTATTTTTTTGCATCCAGCACAATACTGGGTGTCCAGGTTTAACCATCACTTAACCAGCACATGAAGTATAACAAAACATTAAGTAAATACCTGCCCTTCTTTGGGCACTAATTACACAGAGACTTCTGTCTGACCTTTGTTTTCAGTATGTCTGGGGATCAAGCTTTGCACAGCCATAATGTCAAACGGCCACCATATTTTGACTGAGGCTTTGATCCCAGAAAACACACCTGGGATTGTTTTAGACTAGGGAAAATGGTGTACTGGATTATGAGAGGGAGTGGCATGTCCCACTACCAACCTACATGCCACTCCATTAAAATCCACCATATCAAATCATCTTTAATAATATGCCCCAGCAAGCTATGTTTTGCTGAAGCAACACAGCTTTCTGGATTCCATTTTACCTCACCTAGCTAAGCAATGTGGGTGAGATATACAACACCCCCCCCCCCCCCCCCGCCGCCACTACTTTACCACAGACATTGTTACAGAGGGTGTTAAAACATTGTGCAAATCAAACCACAATGAAATGCAATGGATCAACTTGTAGGAAAACAGGCCAAACTGGATGGACAGATGTCTTTTTTCGACCTTAGAAACTATGTTACTTTGTTACTATGTATAAGCTAAAATGAATTTGTATGTGCACATCTTGTTTTAACCTGTTCCTGACCACCCATAAACTATAAAGATCCTGGGCATCCGGATTTTTCTCTGAATGGATGTTTAAGAATGTGCTAATCGTACAGGGCTCCCCATAGAGAAGGCAGGGACCGTTCTTCTGTGTCCCTACCTTCCAGAACGCTATATACACAGCGCTGAAGGAGTGTTGTGTATGCAGCTCAGGACTTTCTGTTTTGAATGACAGCCGGGAGACTGCAGGAGCGGCAGGGTCTTCCTGAGACAGCGACCTGCCTTGCAGCGAGGCTGTGCAGCATAATATACTACTTTGTCAGCCCCAGTTAAAGGAGAAATCAATAGTGAAAAAAATTTTGAAAGAAAGACGAGAGGCTTTTACTTACATCACTTATGCTAGAAATGGGAGCAAATGATCACACTAATCAACACCTGCTATGACCATTTCAATTTCTGGCATAAAAAAGCTAAAAATGTGGCAAATTTATTAAGTATGGACCTCTTAAAATGTTTAGTGAAAAGTCCATGCCATGTCGCCGTATCCTAAAGGGGTTTCACATTAACCCCTTCCAGACATGTGCCGTACAGTGCAGCTGCCAAGGAGTTCACGTATTCCGCAATACATATATGGTGCTCAGATCAAAGGGAAGGGGGAGGGTTAGGGAGTTGGGCATAGGTGCTGTTACTGAAAGCCTGGCACCTGAGTTAAATGATGGCAGTCAATTCTGAGTGCAGCATCTGAGTGATTTTCAGAAGGCAGGCGCTCCTTCTCTTACTCCATCGGCTCCCCATCGATGCGATCATGGGCTGCAGATGGTTGCTGTGACAGCCAGAGGCTTTAAAAAGGACTCCGGGTCTGCCAGCTATGAAAAAAGTGTTTTATAAAAATAAAATATTCAATTTAAAAAAAGCCCTTTCCCCCCAAGCCAAAGCCTTTACTATAAGAATCAAAAAAAAAAAATAAAAAATAGACAATTGGGTATGGCAGCTTCCATAACAAAACACTCTATTAAGATACCACATTATCTATGCTATAAAAAAAGAACAATGATGTTTTGGTCACCTCATCTTCCAAAAAAGCATAATATCAAGCAATTACAAAGTTGTATGTACCATAAAATGGTAAATACTACAAGCCCCCACACAAGACCATCTCCAGAAAAAAAATGTTGCTCTCAGAATATCATGACAAAAGCATGATTTTTGTAAACGCTTTCATTGTGTCAAAGTATTTAAGCAAAAAATATATATAAAATTGATATTTCTGTAATCATAGTGACTGGCAGAATAAAGTTAACATGTCATATGTTCCACACGACGTGAGCCATAAAAACAAAACAAACAAAGCAATGGCAGAATTGCAACTGAAAACCATTCTAGTAAAATCCACACTCCAAAAGCCAAATGGCACTCCTTCCCTTCTGAACCCTGCCATGTGCCCATAAAACAGCTTGTCCATATTTATGGCATTTGTGTACCCAGTAGAACCTGCCTATGAATTTAGTAAATGTGAGATGAGTCTCAAATGGCACAAGCTGGGTACATCATATTGGGCACTGAAATGCCATATCTGTAAAAAATAAAAAATAGCTATTTCCTTTTGCATGGTCCACTGTGCTTTAATTTCTGCAAAATGCCTGTGGCATCAAAATGCTCACTCTACCCCTTGATAAATAAATGGTTGCATTTATTATTTTACCCCAGAGCTTATATAGTTGTCAGCACAATCTATGAAACTCACCACTTTGGGCCTCAGAATGCACATAGTGCTCCTGAGCCCTAAATGTTCAGGCAACAGAATAGGGTCACATGTTTGGGGGAGGGGGTTTGTAATAAAACCAGAAAACACAGCGTAATTATAAGAGGGCTTACTTTTCACACTGGCACACAATGGGCTCCAGAGCTCTATTTATAGAAACTCTGTCATCATGATCAACTGTATTAAAGGGGTTGTCCCACGAAAAATATTCTACAGTTTTCAAACCAGCACCTGGATCTGAATACTTTTGTAATTGCATGTCATTAAAAATTTTGTATAGTTACTGAGCTATTTAAAAAAAATACATCTGTATAGGACCACTTAATTTCTTATTTCTTTGACCTGGTCACTGAGCAGGCCGCACATGCTCAGTTTCAACTTTTAACTGTGTCCTGAGCTGTGATAGGTTGAGCTGAGACACGCCCCCTGAGCTGCAGCAGAAAAGACACTCCCCGAGCTGTCAGCTTGATATAAATCTAGCACAGAAATGAATGTGGAGATCTCTGGATCCATGTGAGGTACAGGGCTGATTTTAGCTTTGTTAGAAAGAGATTGTCATGTACTACATGATGTCTGATTTTCATTTTTTACATTATTCGTGGGATAACCCCTTTAAGGTAGGGTTCATCATGAAGATTAAAATGATACCTTTCTTTTGTCTGTATGCTAAATAGCTGCAGAGATATCTGCAGTTTATTCATATGCAAATGATTAGGTTTGAGCACCAGGAGGTCGGGCTGTATTATTTGAGCATGGCTTAGTAGCACCCTCTGTGCTCTGCATATTCCCCCTTCCCTTTGATTAACCAGTAATATGTGTTAGCTTTCTAAGAATAGAAAAAATACCTTTCTCTGTGTGGTAATGCTATAGCTTAGTGAAGTGGTTAGCCTTTCATGTAGGAAATTCTAGGTCTGAGTCTTGGGAGAGACTTTTAAATGTTTTTCTTCAGCTATTCTTTTCTCCCTCATTAACCCATAATAAAAGTCTATGGGGGGTTATTTATCATTCTGAAATACGCCTAAATTTGGTGTATTTCAGGTGCAGATTGCAGCACAAACGCTAGTTGCTCTGCAATCTGCGACTTCGTCCTGCTAACGCCAGGTCTAAATAAGTGGGTGTGGCATGGGTGGAGAAGGGGACAGGTCTATAATCAACCAATAGTAGGTTTTAGGTTTGTAATCCTAGAAAAACACTATTCTCAATAAAGTAAGGTCGTTTATTATTATTATTATTATTATTATTATTATTAGTTATAGTATATCCTTTTATTATGGATTAAAAAAGAGGAAAAAAACACATACAAGTCTCTTCTAGGATTTGAATTTAGGATTGCTACATACAAATCTGGGGGTAAACAGCAAAACTGTGTAGAAAAAGGACCACTTTTTTCTGGCGCTGCTGTCCATTGTCCTGATGAAGAGGGAGTTCCTACCCTCGAAATGCGTAGGAAATTGGCTAATAAACACACTTGCTTTAATCCACGGGCAATACCAAGTCTTTCTTCGCCTAGCAGCGCCAGAAAAAAGTGGTCCTTTTTTCTACACAGCTTTGCTGTTTACCCCTGGATACTACACCCTGCATAGACCTCCTCCGAGAGGGATTACAGGAAGACCACGGCTGCAGCAGGCACCCACACCCTATGCTGGTCAGGATCTAAATAACCAGCAAGGTGACAAATAGTAGTTGTGACTCCTCACAACTACCCATGGTAAGCGCAATTTTATTATCATAATTGCCACTTGACACTCTGACACCACACATGCGGCCCTGCCTCCATCTTCTTTTTCTCTTGCATATGCATACAAATCTGAGCATTTACTACTAACTATACCATTATCATATAGAGAACATTGGTTTATCTATTCTCAGAAAGCTAACACGTATTACTGGTGTCTTTATAATTATATATTGTGACTGTGAATAAAGCCGTAATATGTATATTAGCTTTCTGATAATAGAAATCCCAATACATTAACCAGTGAATCTAATATTATGCACAACATATGTCATCATTGGGTATAGAATATGTGATAAAATAACAATAAATTCAGTGTATACATTTCTGTGTACTATCCAATACATCTCACAGCAAGATAACAAAAAGTGAATAAAAACACATATGTAAATATTAAAAATTAAATTTAATATTTACATATGTGTTTTTATTCACTTTTTGTTCTTCTATACCCAATGATGACATAATTAATGTAATGATTACAATTTGATGATGTTGCCTTTAAATACTTGTAACATTGGTGTATCTTACATGGATGCTTGAGAAAAGTCCCAGTGTGAGGACTGAAACATCGCTTCTGGTGAAATAAATCACTTTTTGCTTTAGCACATTTTTGGTAGTGCTGCGGATTTCTTTTGTTATACTAAGAAGCATTTGACCACATCCGGAGCTGCTGGCACACCGGTACCTGCTTTTACATTGCTGGGCTGCTTTCATTCGTTTTTTTATATTTTGTGAGATAGCCATATCTGTCTTAAAAAAAACTTAAAAAATTGCCAATTTTTCCAAATTTTCCGTGAATTTTGTATTTTATTACGTAAAAGTAAAACATATCAACCTAGATTCACCAGTAGTATGAAGTTTGATGTGACTTGAAAAAAATATCTCAGAATCGATAGATTTGCAAAATTTGACTTTTAAGAGGTAAAAATTGTCTGTGTCTTTAAGGGTATAAAGAGGACCTGTCACCAATCCAAAACAAATACATAATCCTTTTGGCCATACTTGCTGTTATGAATATTGCCTCTCCCATTCTGGAGTTATGTTCTTTTAGGGCACACAAATGTATTTTCTTTCTGTGTCCTTTCCAGGGTTATTTTTGCGGACTGTATGCGGAACCATTCATTTCAATGGGTCTGCAAAAAAACCCCTGAAATTACTCCGTGTGCATTCTGTATGTCCATGTTTCCATTCCACAAAAATAGAAGTCTTATTATTATTCGCATTATGGACAAGGATAGTACTGTTCTATTAGGGGCCAGCTGTTCCGTTCCGCAAATTACGGCATGCACACGGACGTCATCTGTATTTTTTGTGGTCCGCAAATTACATACAGTTGTGTGCATGAGCCCTTAGGGTCAGTTCACACGGCTGATTTTTACATGCGGAAAATGCATCAAAAACTGCCTATAAATGGCCTCTCATTAATTTGAATTGGAGTCAGCACTTCTTTTTTCCACGTTTCTTTTTTAAATGAAAGAAGCAGCATGTTCTATCTTGGGGGCAGAATCCACACTGATTTTCCCATTAAAATTAATGGGAAGCAGAAAAAAATGCACTGTTTGCGATGGGCACATGTATGTTTTTTCACGCATAAACATGCCAAAAAAGCACCAAAAACACTTGTGGAAAAAGTAATATAGAATAGCTGTGGAGTCTAAAAAAAAAAAAAAAAAAAAGATCTGCCTGAAAAAACTTTGCAAAAAAGTTTCAAAAACATGCAGAATTTTGAGGTGTAAAAATCTGCTTGGATTCAGCGCTGATTTTTTTTTACACATGTATGTGTAATAGCACCTCTATGTGCTGTTCCACATACCACACCATAATGTGGACAAAATAGTAGGTGTAAAAAATAAAAAAGGACTGTAGATAAAGGGAAAGGCCATATAAACAAAAATGGTTAAAGGTAAATTCTCCAAAAGGCACTTAGAGTAGTTCTCTCTATCTAGGTTTTTCAACATCCATTGAATAATAGTTATACATATTTTTACACATGACCTTTGATTTTTGTGTTTATGCATTTAAGCTTAAGAAACGTGTTTTGTTGTTTTTTTTTCAAATGGCAGGAGATTTATTTCCAACCAACTGCAATAGCTGACCTTGTGGCAGAGAGATTGTGATAGCAATTTGTTGTTGTTTAGGAATGTTCTGGATTTGGGTTGAAAAGGTAAACGCCTGTGCCTACCACTCTGATGTAAATGGTTTCAATGGTCTGACGTGACACTTGGGTGCCTCTAACCTCCCTTAAATGGCATTCATTATCCGGTTCCGCAGTGCATTGTTCACAATGAAGCGGTCATCAGTGTGGGTTGTGGCGAAAGGACGTCCACTTTTATGCCTTTCTATGACTCCAGTCTCTCTATCTATGTTGCAACCTGCTGATGACACTGTGACACTCTAAGCGCAGTGGCCACTTCCATCCGAGAACATACTGCTTGAAGCCTTGCAATGGCAAGGTACTGTTGATCAATTGATAGGTGTTGTCTTGGTCTCATGATGTCAAAATGTGAACATCATGATGAGGAGAACTGTTTAAATACCAATTGTAATTGAACCAGGAAATTTATTGGACATTGAACAGCTGGACATGTGCATTCCAAAGTTTACAGAAGGTCACATTAAGTTCACCTGTAAAGGTTAGAGTGCATTTTAGGTTCATCCTGAAATTTCACAGGACTAGAGAAGTAATACTGTGCAGTGTCTGTATGTGTGTATTTATATATATATATATATATATATATATATATATATATATTTATATAGTAAGGGATCGCTCTCTCTCAGGGGTCAGCAATGACAGACTTCTCATCAAACGGGGGGCTTTCAAGTGCTTTATTGTGTCACTTTAAGCAGTACAGATGATCACCCAGTTAACGTTCCTGGGTGAGGCTCCAGCACTAACACCACAAATACAAAATAAACACCTACCCATCTGGGCTCTACCTAATACATAGGTCTTCCTAGCTCACCTCTGAGATGTAGTTCACACAAGGGGTGAGATCCGGCTTTGACAACACCAATACCTTGGAGGGATATGGTCCAGCAGTCCTCCCGACACCCCTTTCCTCAGGAGTCGATGGGCCCCCCAAATTAAGGCTTCCTCGGCCTTGTAGCCCCACAGCCCTCCTGGTTTGGACCCCACAGAGCCTCTGCAGGATTCCTTTTCCAAAATCCTCCACCACCTGAGGATTGTTGCTGACATCTTAAATGAGAACCGTGGACATGGGCCACCTGTAAAACCCAGAGTGGATTGTGGTGAAACACTATATATATATATATATATACAGTACAGACCAAAAGTTTGGACACACCTTCTCATTCAAAGAGTTTTCTGTATTTTCTTGACTATGAAAATTGTAGATTCACACTGAAGGCATCAAAACTATGAATTAACACACGTGGAATTATATACTTAAAGGGAACCTGTCATCTCCGAAACACCTCTTGAACTAGAGTAAACATTGTATAGTGTAAGTGATGCTGAATCCGAATATGTAAGTTTTATCTTCATACTCACTTCCATTCTGATGCTGTGCTCCCACAAACCAGCAGTAAAATGCACTCAGTGGACTCCAGTGCTCACTCGCATAATGGAGAGGACTCAAAGAAGAGTCCTGTCAATGCATTTTACTGCTGGTTTGTGGGAGCACAGCGTCGGAATGGAAGTGAGTATGAAGATAAAACTTACATAATCGGATTCAGCATCACTTCCACTATACAACACTTACTCTACCTCAGGGGGTGTTTCGGAGATGACAGGTTCCCTTTAACAAAAAAGTGTGAAACAACTGAAAATACTGTATGTCTTATATTCTAGGTTCTTCAAAGTAGCCACCTTTTGCTTTGATTACTGCTTTGCACACTCTTGGCGAGCTTCAAGAGGTAGTCACCTGAAATGGTTTTCACTTCACAGGTGTGCCCTGTCAGGTTTAATGAGTGGGATTTCTTGCCTTATAAATGGGGTTGGCACCATGAGTTGTGTTGGGCAGAAGTCAGGTGGATACACAGCTGATAGTCCTACTGAATATGCAAATAAAAGAAAACCACGGAGCCACCATCACGTGTCTCAACGACGGTCAAACTAGCCAGGCCTTTCACCGGGAAGGAACAACCAAGGGAAGGGCAATCTCCAAAAGGAGACCACCTATGCCAAAGCATGGTATCCATCCACAGACAGCTGTTTCGGGGTATTTGCCCCTCATCAGTGTGGAGTAGGAATCTGGCTAGTGGGAGCAATGCCTAGTAAACGATTATTCTTTTATTTGCATACTGCTTTTCCCGGGGAGCCTTGTTTTACATTCACCAACGTTGAGACTCGTGATAGTGTCTCTGTGGTGATGATGGTTGATCTCCCTGAGGTCAATCATCTTTTCTTAAATAGTCCTACTGAATAAACTGTTAGAATTTGTATTATGGCAAGAAAAACAGCAGCTAAGTAAAGAAAAACGAGTGGCCATCATTACTTTAACAAATGAAGGTCAGTCAGTCCGAAAAATTGGGAAAACTTTGAAATTGTTCACAAGTGCAGTCGCAAAAACCATCAAGCTTTACAAAGAAACTGGCTCACATGAGGCCCACCCCAGGAAAGGATGACCAAGAGTCACCTCTGCTGCGGAGGATAAGTTCATCCGAGTCACCAGCCTCAGAAATCGCAGGTTAACAGCAGCTCAGATTAGAGACCAGGTCAATGCCAGTTCTAGCAGCAGACACATCTCTACAACAACTGTTAAGAGGAGACTGTGTGCAGCAGGCCTTCATGGTAAAATATCTGCTAGAAAACCACTGCTAAGGACAGGCAACAAGCTGAAGAGACTTGTTTGGTCTAAAGAACACAAGGAATGGACATTAGACCAGTGGAAATCTGTGCTTTGGTCTGGTGAGTCCAAATTTGAGATCTTTGGTTCCAACCACCGTGTCTTTGTGCGACGCAGAAAAGGTGAACGGATGGACTCCACATGCCTGGTTCCCACCGTGAAGCATGGAGAAGGAGGTGTGATGGTGTGGGGGTGGTTTGCTGGTGACACTGTTGGGGATTTATTCAAAATTGAAGACATACTGAACCAGCATGGCTACCACAGCACCTTGCAGCGGCATGCTATTCCATCCGGTTTGCATTTAGTTGGGCCATCATTTATTTATCAACAGGACAATGACCCCAAACACACCTCCAGGCTGTGTAAGGGCTATTTGACCAAGAAGGAGAGTGACCTGGCCTCCACAGTCACCAGACCTGAACCCAATCGAGATGGTTTGGGGTGAGCTGGACCGCAGAGTGAAGGCAAAAGGGCCAACAAGTGCTAAGCATCTCTGGGAACTCCTTCAAGACTGTTGGAATACCGTTTCAGGTGACTACCTCTTGAAGCTCATCAAGAGAATGCCAAGAGTGCAAAGTGCAAAGCAGTAATCAAAGCAAAAGGTGGCTACTTTGAAGAACCTAGAATATAAGACATATTTTCAGTTGTTTCACACTTTTTTGTTAAGTATATAATTCCACATGTGTTAATTCATAGTTTTGATGCCTTGAGTGTGAATCTACAATTTTCATAGTCATGCAAATACAGAAAACTCTTTGAATGAGAAGGTGTGTCCAAACTTTTGGTCTGTACTGTACCTAGTTATGTGCACCCAGTAATATGCCTAATTATGTGTCCCCCAGTAATATGCCCACCTTGTGCCCCCCAGTAATATGCCCAGTTATGTGCCCCCAGTAATATGCCCAGTTATGTGTCCCCCAGTGATATGCCCACATTGTGCCTCCAGTAATATGCCCACATTGTGCCTCCAGTAATATGCCCACATTGTGCCCCTCAGTAATATGCCCACATTGTGCCCCTCAGTAATATGCTCAGTTATGTGCCCCCAGTAATATGCTGTGCCCCCAGTAATATGCCCACATTGTGCCATTCACAGAAAGTAAAAAAATAAAATAAACACCATATACTTACCTTCTTCCTAGCAGCAGCAGGACATCGGCTAGTCTGTTTCGGGTGACGGATCCGAGGCTGACTGCCGGCCGGAAATCACAGTGGGTAAAACCTAAAACATAATTTTTAATTATATATAAATCACAAAAAAAAACCTTGGGGCCCTGAATATAAAATGAAAGTGCAACAATTTCTCACAAAGAAATAAATAAATATAACAAATAGGGCATCAGTAGATGTAGAACCAATGTATCAGGGAGACTGATGGAAGGAAGGAAGGAAATACTGTCCCTAATCTTTCCCCATAAATAATCTCAGCCCAGAGATGTGTCTTGAGAGTAGAAGCACTCTGTACTCATACCCAATACTGTTGTGCCCTTAACAAAGCTCTGTGGTAAATAGACAGGGGCAGACTGGGAACTTAAAGTGGCCCTGGAAAAAATACTAAAAGTGGCCCCGTTTTTTTGTCGAGTCCAAATTGATGAAAGGCAGGACCAACACAAGCAGGCGAGGCCAGCAATACTATATTGTGGCCCATTATACCACCCCAACAGAGCCAAATACCACAGTCCACCACAAAATACATCCCCAAAAACTTCCACTGGTCGGCCATGAGCAGGGCCCAAGAGGCCCTCTGGGCATTTTTTGTTAAGTATATAATTCCACATGTGTTAATTCATAGTTTTGATGCCTGCAGTGTGAATCTACAATTTTCATAGTCATGAAAATACAGAAAATTCTTTGAATGAGAAGGTGTGTCCAAACTTTTGGTCTGTACTGTGTGTGTGTGTGTGTGTATATATATATATATAAATATATATATATATATATATATATATATATATATATATATACACAATGCCTTGCGAAAGTATTCGGCCCCCTGGAACTTTTCAACCTTTTGCCACATTTCAGGCTTCAAACAAAAAGATACAACATTTTAAATAATGGTCTGTACTGTGTGTGTGTATATATATATATATATATATATATATATATATATAGATATATATATATATATATATATATATATATACACAATGCCTTGCGAAAGTATTCGGCCCCCTGGAACTTTTCAACTTTTGCCACATTTCAGGCTTCAAACAAAAAGATACAACATTTTAAATTTTTGGTGCAGAATCAACAAGTGGGTCACAATTGTGAAGTGGAACGAAATTTATTGGATCATTTAAACTTTTTTTGTAAGGCTACTTTCACACTTGCGTTTGCAGGATCCGTTTGTGAGATCCGTCACAGGCTCTCACAAATGGTCCTGAACTGATCAGTTTTGTCCTAATGCATTCTGAATGGAAAAGGATCCGTTCAGAATGCTTCAGTTTGCTTCAGTTCAGTCTCCATTCCGTTTTGGAGGCGGACACTAAAACGCTGCTTGCTGCGTTTTGGTGTTCGCATGAAGAAACTGATGCAAACGGATCCGTCAAGACTCACAATGTAAGTCAATGGGGACGGATCTGTTTTGTCTGACACAATAGAAAACGGATCCGTCCTCCATTGACTTTCAATGGAGTTGAAGACGGATCCGTCTTTGCTATGTAAAAGATAATACAAACGGATCCGCTCAGAACGGCTGCAGACGGTTGCATTATCATGATGGATCCGTTTGTGAGAGCCTGGACGGATCTCACAAACGGATCCTGCAAACGCAGGTGTGAAAGTAGCCTAATAATAAAGCTGAAAAGTTGGGCGTGCAAAATTATTCGGCCCATTTACTTGCAGTTCAGAAAACTGACTCCAGAAGTTCTCTGTTGAGGATCTCTGAATGATCCAATGTTGTCCTAAATGACTGATGAAGATAAATAGAATCCACCTGTGTGTAATCACCTCCGTATAAATGCACCTGCTCTGTGATAGTCTCAGGGTTCTGTTTAAAGCACAGAGAGCATCATGAAGACCAAGGAACACACCAGGCACTGTGCAAGCGATCATATTGAAATGGAAGGAGTATCAGACCACTGCAAATCTACCAAGTCCCGGCCGTCCCTCTAAGCTTTCATCTCAAACAAAGAGAAGACTGATCAGAGATGCAGCCAAGAGGCCCATGATCACTCTGGATGAACTGCAGAGATCTACAGCTGAGGTGGGTCCGTGATATCCATAAAAAAGTCTTGTTTACAGTTTGCCACAAGCCACCTGGGAGACACACCAAATATGTGGAAGAGGGTACTCTGGTCAGATGAAACCAAAATCGAACTTTTTGGAAACAATGCAAAACGATATGTTTGGCGTAAAAGCAACACAGCTCATCACCCTGAACACACCATCCCCACTGTCAAACATGGTGGTGGCAGCATCATGGTTTGGGCCTGCTTTTCATCAGCAGGGACAGGGAAGATGGTTAAAATTGATGGGAAGATGGATGGAGCCAAATACAGGACCATTCTGGATGAAAACTTGTTGGAGTCTGCAAAAGACCTGAGACTAGGACGGAGATTTATCTTCCAACAAGACAATGATCCCAAACTTAAAGCAAAATCTACAATGGAATGGTTCAAAAATAAACGTATCCAGGTCTTAGAATGGCCAAGTCCAGACCTGAATCCAATTGAAAATATGTGGAAAGAGCTGAAAACTGCTGTTCACAAACGCTCTCCATCCAACCTCAAAGAGCTTGAGCTGTTTTGCAAGGAAGAATGGGCAAGAATTTAAGTCTTTAGATGTGCAAAATTGATAGAGACATACCCCAAGCGACGTGCAGCTGTAATCGCAGCAAAAGGTGGCGCAACAAAGTATTAATGCCGGGGCCGAATAATTTTGCACGCCCCACTTTTCAGTTTTATTATTACAAAAAAAGTTTAAATGATCCAATAAATTTCGTTCCACTTCACAATTGTGACCTACTTGTTGTTGATTCTTCTCCAAAAATTTAAAATGTTATATCTTTTTGTTTGAAGCCTGAAATGTGGCAAAAGGTTGAAAAGTTCCAGGGGGCATAATACTTTCGCAAGGCACTGTATATACACAAAATTACTGAGAATTAGACCCAGTATGAAGGACATCAGGAGTAAAGCTGAACAGTATCCCTTTTCACAGAAGAGAAGAGACACACACACACAAGTAATATCATCGACAGACCCTTAATTCTGATATTTAAGGACTCTATACTGACGGGGAGTGTTCCACAGGATTGGCGCATAGCAAATGTGGTGCCAATATTCAAAAAGGGTCCAAAAACAGAGCCTGGAAACTATATGCCGGTAAGTTTAACTTCTGTTGTGGGTAAACTGTTTGAAGGTTTTCTGAGAGATGCTATCTTGGAGTACCTCAGCATGGCTTCATGAGGGATCGGTCATGTCAAACCAATTTAATCAGTTTCTATGAGGAGGTAAGATCTAGACTTGACCGCGGCGACTCAATGGATGTCGTATATTTGGACTTCTCCAAAGCGTTTGACACGGTACAACATAAAAGGTTAGTATACAAAATGAGAATGCTTGGCCGTGGAGAAAATGTCTGTATGTGGGTAAGTAACTGGCTCAGTGATAGAAAACAGAGGGTGGTTATTAACGGTAGATACTCAGATTGGGTCACTGTCACTAGTTGGGTAACACAGGGGTCTGTTTTGGGTCCTATTCACTTCAATATATTTATTAATGATATTGTAGAAGGTTTGCATAGTAAAATATCAATTTTTGCAGATGGCACTAAACTGTGTAAAGTAATTAACACAGAGGAGGACAGTGTACTGCTACAGCAGGATCTGGATAGACTGGAGGCTTGGTCAGAAAAGTGGCAGATGAGGTTTAACACTGACAAATGTAAGGTTATACATATGGGAAGGAATAATGCAAGTTACCAGTACATACTAAATGGTAAAGCACTGGGTAACTCTGACATGGAAAAGGACCTAGGAATTTTAGTGAACAGTAAACTAAGCTGTAGAAGCCAGTGCCAGACAGCTGCTGCCAAGGCCAGTAAGATAATGGGTTGCATCAAAAGGGGCATAGATGCCCGTGATGAGAACATAGTCCTGCCACTTTACAAATCACTAGTCAGACCACACATGGAGTAGTGTGTACAGTTCTGGGCTCCTGTGAACAAGGCAGACATAGCAGAGCTGGAGAGGGTTCAGAGGAGGGCAACTAAAGTAATAACTGGAATGGGTGGACTACAGCACCCAGAAAGATTATCAAAATTAGGGTTATTCACTTTAGAAAAAAGACGACTGAGGGGAGATCTAATAACTATGTATAAATATATCAGGGGTCAGTACAGAGATCTCTCCCATCATCTATTTATCCCGAGGACTGTGACTGTGACGAGGGGACATCCTCTGCGTCTGGAGGAAAGAAGGTTTGTACATAAACATAGAAGAGGATTCTTTACGGTAAGAGCAGTGAGACTATGGAACTCTCTGCCTGAGGAGGTGGTGATGGTAAGTTCACTAAAACAGTTCAAGAAGGGCCTGGATGTATTTCTGGAGGGTATTACAGGTTATAGTTACTAGAGAGGGGTCGTTGATCCAGGGAGTTATTCTGATTGCCTGATTGGAGTCGGGAAGGAATTTTTCCCCCTAAAGTGAGGAAAATTGGCTTCTACCTCACAGGGTTTTTTTTTGTTTTCCTCTGGATCAACTTGTAGAAAAACAGGCTGAACTGGATGGACAGATGTCTTTTTTAGGCCTTACAAACTGTGTTACTATGTAATCTCTTTCAGTCTTTTATCTCACTGCATTCATTCCTTAGTTATCTTCTTTGCACATCCAAATGAGCCTCTGCAAAATTATCTCAGCTGAATCCCACATAGGTTACTCCGCCTCCCTAGGGACAGGAAACAACATGGAGATCTTTAAATAGCCCCCCCCTTACCTGCTCCAGTTGTTTCCTGTCTCTCTCAGATAGCGTGGAGAATCTCCTGTAGGTAAAAGTTCATGGCGCCTAGTCTGCTTCTCCCTGGCTTGTAAGGAAGGGCTGGTGGCGTGGCCCTTATTGTTCTTAGGCATAAGTCTTCCGGTGGAGGCAGCCCTGGGTAGTGTTCATGCGGAATCTTGCCAGAGGACGGCAGGTCATGTGATCAGAGGCAGACGAGATTCTTGGTGGGGTCCAGATCTCAAGGAGGCCGCTTCCAGATCAGTCACTTCCCCCTAGGCAACGAGCATTTTAAAAGAAGGAGGGAAATACTCCTGGCAGCGTTTCCTCATGCAGCAGGATGTCGGGACAGAGTGAGTCTGACACCATGCGCAATTCTGCAGACCCGGCAAAAGCCCTCAGCCCGGTGAGTTCTCCTCCCCTGTATGTTCTGTGATTTTGTATTGCTCACTTATTAGAGATGGAATGATTTTAATACACCATGAGGTGGTGGGATTCATCTTAAGGGTTCATTCAGACGGCCGTATGCTGTCCGCAAAAATACGGATCCACTTTTTTTGCGGACAGTTTAGCATGTCTGCAAAAATACTGAAAGCATAGACTTTAATGGGGCCATGTCCTGATTTTCACTGACAAGTATAGGACATGTTTCAGTGTTTTTGCGGAGCTGTGGAAGGGAAAAAAGGGCCCCACAGAAGTGAATGTGGCAGCATCTAATCCGCAAAAAAACGGATCCGTATTTTTGCGGATAGCATACGGCCGTCTGGATGAGCCCTAATATTGCTACCTAGCTGCTTTCTCCTGATTGTGTGTTTCAGTATGCCCTTAGGTCAGGGATGCTCAAAAAACAGCTGAAGGATCTCAGCGCATTAGAAGATGTTCCATTTGCAAGAAAGCCTGCCTCTTGGTCATAAAAAGCCTCTTTGCACTAAATGTCTACATAAACTAATATCTGAAGAGTTTCTATCTTTATTGGACAATGTCAGAACTATAATCAAGGAGGAAGTGAGCAGCACAGAGGATTGTAAAATGGCGTCCATGTGTCAGAAACCTTCCATATCTACTACTATGATGTCCACTCCTTCTGAAATAGACCTTCAGGAGGAGGATTTTGATTAAGGGGAATTAGTCTCGGGTTCTGATTCGGATTCCTCAGAATGCAACCCAAAACCCATTTATTTTTTGCAAAGTGCCAACACAGCAATTTAACCTGAATACTACAGTCCAAAATAATATATCTTCCATGTACTTTATCATTTAGCTATAATAGCCTGTCTACATTCAATGTGCTGCCTGTGCTGTTCATAGTGCGCCCTGTTCTGATGAATGGCAGGAAAACTCTTAGGCATGTTGGTACGCCTTAGACTTTTCCAGAGTGCGGGTGCCCACAGAGAGGGCACTGAGTGCCGCCTCTGGCACCCATGCCATAGGTTCGCCACCACTGATCTAGAGGATTCCAAGCAGCCTAAATCAGTACAGGATTTTATGTTTAAAGGATTGGGGGGGGGGGGAAGAACGAGTGTTCTCTCTCCAATCTAATATTACAAAACTAAAAAAAAAATGGGTGGACCCAGAGAAAAAAACAGAGGTCTCCTGAATTTTCAAGAGGAAGTATCCTTTCTCAGAAGAGGATACCACTCTCTAGGATAAATGCCCTAAGGTGGACGTACCCATGGCAAAAATAACTAAGAAATCTGCCCTCCCATTTGAGGATGTAGGTCTTCTCAAGGATCCAATGGACAAAAAGAGTGAAGCCCTATTGAAAAGATCCTGGGAAGTTTCTACGGCCATATTTAGACCAAGTGTTGCAGCTGCAAGATCTATGTCCATCTGGATTAGGCCCTTGCACACGACCGTATGTGCTCCGAGACATACGGTCCGTGAGTGGGCCATATGTCCCGGAGCGGCATAGATCGTGCACACGGGAACGCACAGCATCATAGATTACTATGATGCTGTGCACATCAGGCCGCCCGCGGGACTACTGTCCCGCCTCATATGATCTTATGAGTGCGGGACAGTAGTCCCGCGGTGGCCCGAAGTGCACAGCATCATAGTAATCTATGATGCTGTGCGCTCCCGTGCGCACGATCGATTCCACTCCGGGACATATGGCCCGCTCACGGACCGTATGTCTCAGAGCACATACGGTCGTGTGCAAGGGCCCTTAGTCAGATGGAGGAACATCTAGTGGCAGGAACTCCAAGAGAGGATATAATTGCTTCCTTGCCTATGTTGAAACAGGCAGCAAATTTCCTGGCAGACACCTCAGCAGACACGGTAAAACTAACTGCAAGATATGCCACCCTCTCTAATGCCACTAGGATAGCGTTATGGTTAAGGTCGTGGTCGCGTGATGCAGCTTCAAAATATAAGTTGTTCGGCATCCCCTGTGAGGGGGATGGGCTTTTTGGGTCAGTTCTTGATGATATTTTGGAAAAGGCTACTGATAAAAAGAAAGGGTTTCCATCAGAATTGAAGTTCTTTCATCAGAGATGAAGTTTTGGTCCTTCAAAAAGTGGAAGGCAGGATCAGAAAAAGGGCAAAGGATTTATTTTTGACCCGGGAAATTCCTCTCAAAAACCAAGTAATCAATTATGCCAGAAGTTCGGTGGGAGGAAGATTAAAAAATTTCCTTCCCTCCCGGAAAGACATCTCCAGATCCCCGTGGGAGCTAGATGTTATAGAATCGGGACTAAAGTTAGAATTCTCTCCCCCCAAGTGTTTTTTTGTATTAACAGGAAGGCGAAAGGAGAAGATCAGTTAGCCCTGTTAGCCCAGCTAACTATACTTCTTCAAAAAGAAGCTCCAGTCCCAGCAGGAGAAGAAGGAAGGAGATTCTATTCCCCAATTTTTTGATTAAAAACTGCTCTCACAGGGCAATTATAAATTTGAAGGGTCTGAATCGACATATTCAGTACAAACAGTTCAAAATGGAGATGGTGAAATCCACATTAAATCTTCTAGGAAAAGACTTCTATTTGGCAACTCTAGATCTCACCGATGCATATTATCATATTCCGACATGCACCACAAATATCTGAGGTTTACGGTCCAGACGGTAGACAAGGTATCGCACTTTCAGTTCCTGGTCCTTCCTTTTGGTTTAACATCAGCCCCCAGAGTTTTTACAAAAATTACTGTATGTCAGATGTGGTAGCAAGTCTTCATCGAAAAAAGATATTAGTCATCCCTTATCTAGACAATTTTCTCATGGCCACGGACTCAAAGAGGAAATTGGAAGATCACTTAGAAATTGTTCTGCAGGATCTGGAAGAATTGGGGTGGATAATAAATCTAGAAAAATCAGATTTAAGACCCGACAAAAGCAAAGTGTTTCTAGGAGTACTGCTAGACTCGCAGGCAATGAAATTGTTTCTTCCAGAAGAGAAACAATTAAAAATCATCCAGGAAATATCTCTTCTTCGGAAAGCGAGAAAAGCCTCCATTTGATTCCTGTGGAGGGTCCTGAGCCTCATGTCCTCTGCAATCACAGCAGTAAAATGGGCCAAAACACACTCCAGAATCCTACAAGCCTTCATGTTACAGAGCTTGGACAGGAGCATGTTCTCTTTAGAGAGGAAGGTGAGAATACTGTACCTCATCAGGTGAGGGTTTCTCTAATATGGTGGCTTTGCAAGAAGAACCTATCCAATGGGGTTTGTTGGTGTGAACAGACGCCAGCCAAACTGGTTGGGGGGGGGGGGGATGGCTCATTCAGATCTATCAGTAGTACAAAGAAGATGGAGTCAGGAATTAAGTCAGGCCTCCTCCAATCTAAGAGAACTATCAGCAGTATGGGAAGCTCTGAATGCTGAAAGATGTAAACATCTTGTCAGACAATGTCACGACAGTTACTTAAAAAAACAAGGAGCTACAAGGAGCATATACTTGGGAAAAATTTTAAGAAAAATCTTATGCCGGGCAGAGAAAAATCTTGCATCTATTTCAGCGGTTTAGAGTGGCAGATTTTTTGAGCAGAGATATACTAAAGGACAGAGAATGGAGTCTGAACCATCAGATTTTTCTCAAAATAACTGAAAGATGGTCTGTACCATACCTAGACCTTTTTGCAACTCTGCAGAACAAGCAAACAGAAAGATATATTCCCTGTCCTACAAAGACCGCCCACTCTCTCACCCCTGGCCAGAAGAGATTGTGTATGCTCCCCCCCCCCTTCACTCTGATTCTGAGAAAATTGACAAAGGTATTAGAGGAAAAAGTCAGACTAATCCTGTCAGCAGGGGATTACTAGATCCTGCCTTCCCTCCCAGACCTTCTCCACCGAGGTCCAGTGTTCCACCCCAGGACGGCGCAGCTGCGTCTGACGGCTTGAAACTTGAATGGGAATTACTGAGAGAAAGAGGTCTTTCTGAGGTGGTAATTTCCACTATTTTATGTAGTCATAAATGACATCAAAAATATATCTTAGAGCTAGGGAGGCCTTTCTAAAATTCTTTAAAGATAGTCTGGAGAGATCAGAAGCCTTAAATTTGTCTGTCATCCTAGATTTTCTTCAAGCAGGTCTAGACAAAGGGTTAAGTCAGTACCATTAAAGTCCATATTACTGCCTCAAGTGCCTTTTTAGATACTAAGTTGGCAGATTTTGAGCTTGTAAAAAGAGTTATTAACGGGGCCTGGAGAAATCAACTTATAGTTAGTCCTACAGTTCCTCCCTGAGATCTAAATTTAATATTATCTGCCTTAACAGGACCCCCCTTTGAACCATTATCTGAGATCCCCTCTAAAAAAATGCTCTCCTTTAAAAAAGTGTTCCTGGTAGCGATTACAACAGCCAGGAGAGTGGGAGAAATACAGGCGTCCTCGTGTAGACCTCCCTACATAACCATAAGAGACAACAGAATAGTTCTTATACATTCTCCCTCTTTTCTGCCCAAGGTCATTTCAAAATTTCACTGTCTACAGGAAGTATCGCTGCCATTGTTCGGTTCTCCATCAGGCTTGCATGAGGAAATGCGATTCCATAAACTAGATGTTCGCAGATGTGTATTGGCCTACCTTGAAGCAACAGGAACTTTCAGAAAGACCGACCGACTCTTTGTTCAGTTTACAGGACCCAGTAAGGGGCAAGCAGCAAGTAAAACATTCATTGGGAGGTGGATCAGATCAGTGATCGGATTTTGTTACAACTCTAAGGACATCAAGCCTCCTGGGGGTCTCAAAGCACATTCAACTCATTCAGTTGCAGCCTCATGGGCAGAATCAGCTTGTGTCCCTTTGGAACAGATATGCCAGACAGCCACCTGGTCTTTGCCTTCCACCTTTTTTAGGCATTACCAGTTAGACGTTATGAAGCATCAGGACTTATCCTTTTATCACAGAGTGTTACAAGTGCATCTCAATAAATTAGAATATCCTCAAAAAGCCATGTCATCTACTGGTATAGGTCCACTGTGTTTTATCAAGACCAAAGTCACTGCAGCCGTCTCCCAGGAAATTTTAGAGCACTTCATGCTTCCCTCTGCCGACAAGCTTTTTGGATATGGAATTTTTATTTTCCAGCAGGACTTGGCACCTGTCCACCACTGCCAAAAGTACCAATACCTGGTTTAATAACCACAGTATCACTGTGCTTGATTGGCGAGCAAACTCACCTGACCTTAACACCATAGAGAACCTATGGGGTATTGTCAAGAGGAAGATGAGAGACAAACAAACCCAACAATGCAGATGAGCTGAAGGCTGCTATCAAAGCAACCTGGGCTTCCATAACACCTCTGCAGTGCCACAGGCTGATCGTCTCAATGCCACGCCGCATTGATGCAGTCGTTCATGCAAAAGGAGCCCCAACCAAGTATTGACTGCATTTACTTTACATACTTTTCATTTGGCCAACATTTCTGTGTTTAAAATTTTTTTTTTTACAGTTGGTCTAATACTATATTCTAATTTTCTGAGATAATGACTATTGGGTTTTCCTTGGCTGTAAGCCATAATCATCAACATTAACATAAATAAACACTTGAAAAAGTTCACTTTGCAATGACTCGATATAATATATGTGTTTCACTTTTTTAATTGAATTACTGAAAAAAAAAAAAACTTTTTGATGATATTCTAATTTATTGAGATGCACTTGTATCTGCGGTGGTCTCACCCGAATTATTGTTTTTTGTTTCCCTGTTATTCCTCCTGGTAAAACAGTAATTTGATTTTCCTCCAGCCTCCACAGTGTCATGGAATCCCCCCCACCCATTTATGTAGCCACTATGGTGCCATATGCTGTTTACTTTTTCTGTTGGTTGAAGATATAAAATAACAGTTTTGTTGCATCCATTTCAGAGTTTCTCAGTTATTAACTAGAGCAGGTAGGGGAAAGGGCTATTTAAAGATTGCCATGTTGTTTCCTGTCCCTAGGGAGGCAGGGTAACCCTCCTCGTAGTACCGTGCCGCTGTGAAGGCTAGAGGAAAATCAAATTACCGGTAAGTAATTGTCATCTTTCTCCTCTTCTAAAGGTGAAGTAACATTTTGTTTGGCTGCCAAGATGTTAGATCACTGTCCAGAACACTTTCACCCTTGCACTGATAATCTTTAGTCACCCAACAACCTTTAGTAATAAGGAGGCAGCATGCAGACAACTTGTGTAGAATCTCGATGTTACTTTTATTTTTATTGTTCATACTGACAAGCTAAAAATCACTAAAAGTCTTTGTATAAAATATGCAGACCAACTTGCCTGGCCAGTTTCACTATTTGGCTTAATCAAGGGCTGCAAATCCACTAGTTACTCCCCGCCCTTCTTATTATATAGACATACCTCTATCACAATTATCCCCTTCACGCATTTGGACGTAACTGTGCGTCCAAATCGCAAGTAACTTAGTGCATTTGGACATATAGTCACGTCCAAACTGCTTACCAGGGCTGTGACACTATAAAGTGTCACAGCCCTAGAGACACCTTGCCAGCAAGCACTCCGATTGGTTAGTCTCTGCAGACTATCCAATCACAGCGTTCCAGTTTGAAAATGTCGATTTCAGGCTGTGATCTCCACGCTAGAGATCACAGCCGGAAATCAGACAAGACCACCAATGTGCTGCCAGGGCCCCTGATGTCCCCGGTGCGCTCTCCATGTATGTGATGGCGGCGGCTCAGGAACGCAGCCACCTCCATCAGCAGAGAGTGTCAGCTGTATCTTACATGTGCATGTGTATTACATAATTTTATTCTATCACAAGATGGCATTCAGGAACCTGAAAATGTCCACATTCCCATGCAAAGCTTTACCCATCACCCATATCATTCCACAAGAAGGGCACAATCGGTTAGGGATTCATTTTGCAATTATTTCATGTCGGAGCAAGGGATGTTGTCATGGCAGTTGGAACACATCTAATTAAAAATGATATAAAATCTGTTTTTGTTTAAAATTTTTATTATTGTCCCAAAACATATGTTCCATCACATTACACTTTTTGGTCCAAATAAGTTTTTTGGACCACAACAATGTTGCATAATTCTGGGTCAAACATTGTGAACATACAAACGATGTGATATTTGTCCCTTTTTAAATTGTATTCTTAAAGGGGTTGTCCGAGTTATTTTTTTGTTCTTTATATGTTTCTAACTTGTCAGGTATAACAACTTTCCCATATACTTTGTGTTTCTAAAGCTGCTGGTTTCTCAGAGTTGACTGAGGGTCACATGACCTGTGATGTCACCTTATCTCTCTGCTCTGTGATGTTTCGTTCACAAGCCTCAGAGTTCAGATAACAGTCTGTACACGAGAGGTCACTGGCCACGCCCCCTTCCTTTGCCGGGCTCCTGCTATCTGCTATCTCCCTGGATTCCTTCAGATAAAACATTAACCCCTTCAGCCAGAACACACTGAGGGCTCAAGGCTTTACAACAAACAGTAGCTGCAGCAGTGAGAGGAGACAAATGCTGGGCAAGGAGCTATAGAGGAATTGTACAAGAACAGGTAGGGAGAATGTCCTGTGAGTATCAGCAGTGTCATTGTACAGCTGGGACTTGTAGTCCTACACATACAACATGCTGCTGAGTATTCCAGCAGGCAGACATGTCACTCAGCACTTGTATTCATTTAGATAAATAATGATAGTGGCTCACCAATCAGTCAGATGTAAAGTGAGGTGCACTACTAAACAGCACACCCATATGCCGTATGTAGACAAGAATGAATAATAAACAGGGTAAGTAGGCACACTCAGAGATGGGATTAAATAGAGAGGATTCTTTATTATCTATATTAAGGAGTACTAAATAAGTAGTAAATAAGTAGGTAGTAGTTAAAATACGAAAAAGTAGTAAAAATGGTAAAAATGATGTGAATAAAAAATAAAAATAATAATATTAACTGTAAGTAGAATATCAAATGATATCTGGGTGGTCACTAGGGGTGACAGCTGTTGGCCCAGATGAAGAATCCACTGTACTGATAAATAATAGTTCTTGTGGTAATTCCATATGATTATATTAATGCATCCATTAGTTCATTGGTGGTTCAGTGGTTTATAGTGTATCCAATATTGATATGGTAATATAAAACAAGCAGTCAAATGGTGGTACAGTGGTTGAATTAGTCAAACTGTCTAATGTACTACGTTACCACTCTCGGTGTCCCGTGGGTCCGTTCTGTAGATGATTCTGTTGGGAGTGTTCCCCGTAGTATTGTGGCTGCAGCCGGTACTCCTTGGTCCGCCGTATGGTCTCGCTGCTCTAGCAGGTATGCGGCGTGCTCTGTTTGGCGCGCGATCCCGGAATGCGCCTTTTCTCTCCGATGGCGTGTCACGTGGCGTCCCACGTGGTACGCTTTTAGCCGGCAGGTAGTGGATTACTCCGGGATACTAAGTATCGAGCTGAAAACAGGCTATTCACAAGCGGCTGCTGTATATCCTGATTGCGAAAAATACAGAGGCTGTCTGCTCTCTTCACACTGCTGCTCCAGTCCTGCGGTCTCTCTCCTCAGACAGCCCGTCCTGTGTAGAGGACCCTCTACACAGGACGGGCTGTCTGAGGAGAGAGACCGCAGGACTGGAGCAGCAGTGTGAAGAGAGCAGACAGCCTCTGTATTCGCCCCCTCTACACAGGACGGGCTGTCTGAGGAGAGAGACCGCAGGACTGGAGCAGCAGTGTGAAGAGAGCAGACAGCCTCTGTATTTTTCGCAATCAGGATATACAGCAGCCGCTTGTGAATAGCCTGTTTTCAGCTCGATACTTAGTATCCCGGAGTAATCCACTACCTGCCGGCTAAAAGCGTACCACGTGGGACGCCACGTGACACGCCATCGGAGAGAAAAAGGCGCATTCCGGGATCGCGCGCCAAACAGAGCACGCCGCATACCTGCTAGAGCAGCGAGACCATACGGCGGACCAAGGAGTACCGGCTGCAGCCACAATACTACGGGGAACACTCCCAACAGAATCATCTACAGAACGGACCCACGGGACACCGAGAGTGGTAACGTAGTACATTAGACAGTTTGACTAATTCAACCACTGTACCACCATTTGACTGCTTGTTTTATATTACCATATCAATATTGGATACACTATAAACCACTGAACCACCAATGAACTAATGGATGCATTAATATAATCATATGGAATTACCACAAGAACTATTATTTATCAGTACAGTGGATTCTTCATCTAGGCCAACAGCTGTCACCCCTAGTGACCACCCAGATATCATTTGATATTCTACTTACAGTTAATATTATTATTTTTATTTTTTATTTTTTATTCACATCATTTTTACCATTTTTACTACTTTTTCGTATTTTAACTACTACCTACTTATTTACTACTTGTATTCATTCCCTTTGCAGAGAAGGGGAAGAAGGGGGAGGGCTGAGATTGTTGTTATTGCATGTAAACAAAGACCAGAAGAGAACCAGGGAAATTAGGAAATATGGATTTTTTTTGCCTAAAACTTGCTTAACTTAGTTATATATTGCTGCCCATCAGATTTACAGTGCTATATATTTTTTGTCATAACTCGGACAACCCCTTTAAAGCAAAAAACATTTAAGGTACTTTAAGCTGGACCAGTCACCTCTTGTGACATGTATGTAACAGCATCCACATACTTTATACATTATTCTATACTTTGTTTTATATATGGAATATGTCATCAAAATTATCCTTGCAGCTCAGGCCTTGAAAAGAGTCAAATCTACCTGAGAAGAGTCATGTTTATTCATAATCTCCTGTTCTCACCACCCATCTGCTGATGATTGGCAGTTCTCTCCTAGAGAGAAAGGGAAAAAACTTGGTAGAAGACTGCCAATCAGCAGCAGGAGGGCAGGGAGAGCAGGAATTCATGAATAACCATGACTCTTCTTAGGTGGCCAGGACTTAGAAATGACAGACAGCTGAAATCAACTCACCTGTGTAATTTTTTCTGTCTTTATTATGAGCAGTATAACGTTGATGACAGGTTCCCTTTCAAGGCTTCATCAACGCTCCGCTGTATTCTGTTGACATAACAGTGGAGACTTCCTAAACACTGTGTTAAGTAAACAGAAGACAGAGTAGCGTTGTCCAGTCTTCTAATGGGACATTGTACACATAAATGTCCGGTATTCAAGGACGATTATAGTAAGTAGATGATATTTGTCAAAAGATCATTATCATTGATCCTATATATTTAACAATGTACATATTTTTAAACGTTATAAAAATTAACATCTACAAAAAAAGGCTTGGTCTTTAAATCAGGTTATGATTTGTCATAACTTACAATGCAACCTTCCACAATATGTTTGGTTTAACATATAGCATATTGGTAGCCTCTCCTGAGGATACAAACTAAACGTTGTTTTCATATAACAACCAAAGGTCCAGAAACATAAAACAAAAATGAGGATTCAACTCTGTAGAGCACAACATTTTAAAGGTACTGTAGTCTTTCAGCCTGGTTGTCAAATCGGTAACCAACAGCACTTGCCACATTGAAGATTATATACAAATCCCAGACATACTGTATCTGTGTGTACTATGTGTATGGCTTACATTTTTTTGCTCAAACCCTTTTTTTTTTTAAACGTAAAACCAGCTCACAAGTGGCCAGCTGAAATAGAATTTCAAAACATCTCTCTCAACAGTGGTTTTGTAATACATTTTTCGATCTGCTACCTATCAAAACATGTGAACAGCTAAAGCAGCCCTTTCCTCTGCAGTCATATTTGCATCAGCAGCACAGTTGGCCACTTTTGAGGTGTTTTCCTATTGAAAAAAAGTTTTTTTCATCTACATGTAATATCAAAACAAAGTGCACACAGATATGTATGGGATGTGTATGCTATCTTCTGTATGGCATTGCTCTTAGCTATTTTTCAAACCTGCGAAAGACTCCCTTTAAAACATTTTATGTGTGTTTAATCTGAAAAGTTTGCAAAATCCGGTTCAGGAGTGGCGGCTGCAGATGGGGTTCGAGAGCAATGGCTAGAATGCGAGGCCTCAGAAGCAGACATATTTGAAGGTCTAACTTCAGGATTTGGAACACCTCTCCACTGTTGTGAACTTGGAGCAGATGTGGGTTGGGATGAAACGTGTTCTAATTGAGGAGGATTGACATATGTTTGGTTAGATGTTTGATGGTAAGGATTTGTGGTTTTTTGCATGTTATTTTGGACTTGGCCAGAGTAATGTGGTTGTACATGAGGCATTTGATTGTGGGAACTGGGGATTCGGATAGGAGGGAGCATATGTTTGGTATGGTGCTGCTTGTTTTTGTGGATTCATTTGTTGATATTGAATTTGAGTGTTAGGGACAGAAGTGTATGTTGGCTGATATAAATGTGGTTGGGCAGGAAAGTAATGTATGGGCCCAGAAGAACTAATACCTGTCGGTGCCATTGTGTTTGTGTGTATTGTTTGTGATAGTTGAGGCTCTTGGGAATCCGTGCCATCAGAGTATTTCTGTAGAGTTTGCAAAATGTCATTTCAACATGTAGACACCTTTTGTTTGAGCAGATTTTTCAGTACACTAAATACATTCATAGCAAAATGGTAATTTCCATCTTCTACAAGATGCCAACGTTCATCTAGAAGACTAGATAATTGCACTGCTAAGGGATAGGTGTCATCTTGTTGTCATCTTCTTCTAGACCATATTGTTGACATGTTGGGTGCTTCAGATGAGGATTCCCCCACACGCTCAATTGCTGGTTCTTGGAAGGCATTAGAGCTATCATGCTCATGTTCCTGGGATGTAGAGGGATTCAGATTTCCTGAAGTGCTTTAGAGACAAAGAACCAATATTAATCTCTATATATCAGATAACAAAAGATAAGCATCAGAAAGGCAAATTACCTTTGGGACTCGATGACTGGAGAAAATCGAGTTGGTCAAAGTAGATATATTGTTTTCTTTTTGAGGGCGAACTTCCACTTTGCTCACACTCCTTTAGATTTCTGAGCTCCCTTCGATAGCAGTCTTTGAAGGAACGCCATCTTGTCTGTACCCACTTCACTACAAATGTATAGATCTTAGATTAAAACAAAATAATAATAATAATTACTTACATTTATTTGTTTTCTGAGTTTGGGGGAGAGTGGACCAGTTTTCATACACTATTTCACAAACTTCTGCCCATGCCTTGTTTTTGTGGCCTCTGTCAGCATATGTGACTTCGCAACTATCCCAAATGCAAGGCCGATCTTGAACAGAAGTGATTAAACTTTCCTCCTCAATTTCAAAACGTGAGGAAGCCATTCTGATGAGAACCTAACAGTAAAAAATTGAGCGATAAGTCAATAAATAATAAAAAACAAATCTCTGGACTTAAACTGACCATTGGAATTTGAAATGAAAGGTAATCTGACATCAGAATAATCGCTATCGAAGTAATGCCACAGCCTAATAGCACAAACTACCTTATTTCCACATGTGCCTTGGTTTTGAAAATATATGTTTGGTATATTCAGAAAAACAACTTTTTTTGGGATACAAATGAGCCAGAAAGGTGCCCACAGAGGTGTCACTCTTGCAGAAAGGAGGCCACACAAGACTCATACATCATATTCAAGCAATAACTCTGCCCCCCTTTTCCCTGCACCCAGCATGAGGGGGAGTTTGACCACTATCAGGAGGTGTGCCTGTGCTCCTTCATGCAAGAATGACGCCCCTCTGGCCACCTTACTGGCTCATTTGCATAACAAATATAATGTATTTTCATTAGATACTAAACATCTATTGCATAAACAAAGGCACATCTGGAAAGAAGGTACTACGTGATATTAGGCTATGGCTTTACTTCAATAGTGAATATCCTGGTGATAGATTCCTTTAAATGTGTACACTGAAAATATATACCTGATTTGAATTTTTGAAGATAAATCTTTGGCTTATATGCAAAGACTACCAGGATATCAGCAGCTAAAGCAGCCCTTCCCTCTTCAGTCTGGTTTGCTTTGGGAGCTGTTTTTCTGCAGAATAAAAGTGCTTTTCCTGGACATGTAACACACACACATTGCACACAGGTATGTCTGGGATGTGTTTGCAATCTTCTGTGGGCCAGTGCTCTTAGTTATATAGGTGAAAATAAGGTGACAGACTCACTTTCATACTATTGATAAGCTACCCTCAAAATAGTTATTCATTATCACATATGCAAGACCAAAAAACAACCAACAAAAAATCTAGCATCACACAAGGTATTGCTGAGATAAGGACTGCTCTGTGGAGCACCTCTAGCCAGAGATTACTGTACCGTTCTGTGTAATTTAATGTATGGGGCATTCAGTCATTTCTAGAGGATATATCTGTCTGTTCTAGGACATATTACCAAGCCAGCACATATATTAAGTGAATGCTGGCACCATACTTGTAATTAAACAGAAACACACAGACTAATCACCAGAAAGCATGTCAAATGAGCACTGAAGTCAAGATTTAACAACAAAAAGCCAAAAAACAATCACCTCAGACCAAAACTAAAATTAATCCACACAAACCTTAGCAAAAAGGGGACATACTGCACTTCAAAGCATGCAAGAAGTCGCGCACGTCAACTGTTGCCATGTAGCCCTAGCCTAATCCATTTGATGACAGCAAGGAAGATAACTAAAGAATGAATGAGGTGAGATAACAGACTGAAAGAGATTAATCTTAAACTAGATTTGCATTTCCAGGAGAAAATACATAGTGCTTGAAAAGGGTGCACCTTTAACAGTGACTTCCAGAGTACACCTGTGTGACTGCCCCTTTAAGAGTGTCTGCTCCTTTAAGAGTAACTGTCCCTTTAAGAGTGCTGCCCCTTTAAGAGTTACTAACCCTTTAAGAGTTACTGCTTTTTTAAGAGTGACTGTCCCTTTAAGAGTGACTGTCCCTTTAAGAGTGACTGCCCCTTTAAGAGTGGCTACACCTTTAAGAGTGGCTGCCCCTTTAAGAGGGACTGCCTTTTAAAGAGTGACTGTCCCTTTAAGAGTGACTGTCCCTTTAAAGAGTGACTGTCCCATTAAGAGTGTCTATCCCTTTAAAAGTGACTGCCCCTTTAAGAGTAACTGCCCCTTTAAGAGTGTCTGCTCCTTTATGTGTAACTGCTCCTTTATGAGTGACTGCCCCTTTAAGAGTGTCTGTTCCTTTGAGTGACTGTCCCTTTAAGAGTGACTTCCCTTTAAGAGTGTCTGCTCCTTTATAAGTAACTATCCCTTTAAGAGTGCTGCCCCTTTAAGAGTGCTGCCCCTTTGAGTGACTGTCCCTTTAAGAGTGACTGCCCCTTTAAGAGTGATTGCCCATTTAAAAGCGGCTGCCCCTTTAAGAGTGGCTGCCCCTTTAAGAGCGGCTGCCCTTATAAGAGCGCCTGTCCCTTTAAGATCATCTATCCCTTTAAGAGTGCCTATCCCTTTAAGAGCGACTGCCCCTTTAAGAGCGACTGCCCCTTTGAGAGACTGCCCCTTTGAGAGACTGCCCCTTTAAGAGAGACTGTCCCTTTAAGAGCGGCTGCCCCTTTAAGAGCGGCTGCCCCTTTAAGAGCGGCTGCCCCTTTAAGAGTCACTCCGGAAATCCCCTTGATGTTTAACAGAATCTAAAATGGCGGATTAACCCCTCTTTTGCCAGTGCGCGTCCCCGAGGCCCGTGATCATGGCTCCTTAGTCTCAGGTCTGGGGTATCTCCCCTCTATATTATCTCTATATATCTCTAAGCCTTCTCCACTGTGTGTATGCTGTGCCATATGGGGCTGCCTATTTGCATATTGAGCTGTGATTGGTTGATTGGTCTCAAGTTTAGCTTCTCTATTCATTCCTATGCAACCCTTAGCCTCAGGTCTGGGGGACCTCCTCTATACTATATCTATATATCTGTAAGCCTTCTCCACTGTGTGTATGTTGTGCCATATATGGTGCTGCCTATTTACATATTCACTGTGATTGGCTGATTGGCCCGCACTCTAAGGCTCTCCATTCATTCCTATGGATAATTTTTTTGTGTTTTAACCTGTGATATCTTAAAAACAACAAATCCGATCGACTCCAAAAATACATATATAGGACACCTGTCACCATAGAAGGCTTCGAAACGCACTTTGAACGGAGTCTGTACGCCAAGCGGTTCGGGCTATATTAATTGCAGAAATTTAGGGAGAAGAAGAAAGAAACGGAGGAATAACAATATAGTGCTTTTCAAGCACTATAAAAACTATTATATATGCAGCTTTGCTACTCTGAGTTCAATTACATTCTAGCAGAGCATCACCTGAGGCCACCTCCTCAATTTGCCTAATCAGTGGAGGCCACTGTTGGATGAAATTCTTCAAAAGTGGCCATGTTCCCACCACAGCACCGCCACTCAGGTCAGCAGATCTGTTTGTAAATATGAATTATCCTCCCACAGTCCAAAGACATACTAATAGGGAATCTAGATTGTGAGCCTCATTTCGGGCCACATTTAAATAAGGCATGTTCCTAGGTTGCCTGAAAATTGGGGGGTGGCACTCTAAGTACAGCTACTGGTTGAGTATTGGTGGTATAATCTGGTGCTCTCAACATAACAGGCTGTATGTCAGAGGAGGTCTGCATCACGGACAGTGGGGAATAGGACTTGGTGAGAATTAGTTTTTTTTCTCCTATCCTGGTCACTTGGACATTTCTACTTGTGGGGCACTTTGTGGGACATTACTACAGTGGGGTCACTGGGGGGAAATACTACTTGGGGGGGTGGGGGCACTGTGGAGGACATTACTTTTGGGCACTATAGGGGGGATTGCTGGGGCATTATGGGGGAATTTTTAATCCTGGGCACAGCATAAATGGCATAACTGGATACTTAATACTAGGGTAACGTAGGGGGCCGGAGTAGAGGATGGGAGTGGTAGTGGCCTAGACTAGAGGCATTCTCCAAGCCATCGCTCCCTAGGGCTGGCACAGTGACTAGGAGGGCACATCCTTTCTTCTCTCAGGTACTTCTTGTAGTTGGGGCTCCTGTCTGATGGTATTTTGGCATTCCCTTGATGTTGGTGGTTGTTTGGGTGCCTGGTAAGCACAGCTGCACAGGGGCCCAGGGAGGGAGGGGGCCCTTCCAAGTGCAAGGACAGGTGTGGGGGATGTGGCCCTGATTAGGACTTACTATGAATCTGCTGCAGTTCTGCCTGCACTCCACAGCTGAAAGACCTGCGATGACATCATAGTCATGTGATCTTGTCAGCAGTGGTAGTGGTTGTAGGACCTGTGATGAGTCGCCATGTGACCAGTGAAGAAATGCAGCGCTGATCAGTGGAGACCTGTGAGCCCATGGAGTGAATGTAAGTGGCAGAGCCATGCTGGGAGATGTGGTTCTCCCAATTATACCTCCTCCCTGCTTAGGGGGGGGGGAGAATATGTCATTTAACTGGGACTGTATGTTAGAGGGACTGAAGGGAGATGACTAGTGTTATTTACATGGGACTGGATATTATAGACTGGAGGGTAAGGAGTGATGTTATTTACATGGGACTATGTGTTGGAGGGAGCTGAAGGAGGGGATTAAAGTTATTTACATGGGACTGTATTATCTAGAAGACTGGTGGGAGAGGACTGGTGTTATTTACATGGGACTGTATTGTAAAGAAGACTGGTGGGAGAAGACTGGTGTTATTGACATGGGACTGCATGGTATAGAAGACTGTAAGGAAGAGAGGTTATTTACATGGCACTGTATCATATAGAAAACGTATGGGAGAGGACTGGTGTTATTTACTTGGGACTGCATGGTATAGAAGACTGGAGGGAGAGGAATGATGTTATTTACATTGGACTGCATGGTGTAGAAGACTATAAGGAAGAGAGGTTATTTACATGGCACTGTATCATATAGAAAACTTGTGGGAGAGGACTGGTGTTATTTACTTGGGACTGCATGGTATAGAAGACTGGAGGGAGAGGAATGATGTTATTTACATGGGACTGCACGGTATAGAAGACTGTAAGGAAGAGAGGTTATTTACATGGCACTGTATCATATAGAAAACTTGTGGGAGAGGACTGGTGTTATTTACTTGGGACTGCATGGTATAGAAGACTGGAGGGAGAGGAATGATGTTATTTACATGGGACTGCATGGTGTAGAAGACTGTAAGGAAGAGAGGTTATTTACATGGCACTGTATCATATAGAAAACTTGTGGGAGAGGACTGGTGTTATTTACTTGGGACTGCATGGTATAGAAGACTGGAGGGAGAGGAATGATGTTATTTACATTGGACTGCATGGTGTAGAAGACTGTAAGGAAGAGAGGTTATTTACATGGCACTGTATCATATAGAAAACTTGTGGGAGAGGACTGGTGTTATTTACTTGGGACTGCATGGTATAGAAGACTGGAGGGAGAGGAATGATGTTATTTACATGGGACTGCACGGTATAGAAGACTGTAAGGAAGAGAGGTTATTTACATGGCACTGTATCATATAGAAAACTTGTGGGAGAGGACTGGTGTTATTTACTTGGGACTGCATGGTATAGAAGACTGGAGGGAGAGGAATGATGTTATTTACATGGGACTGCATGGTGTAGAAGACTGTAAGGAAGAGAGGTTATTTACATGGGACTGTATCATATAGAAGACTGGAGGGAGAGTAGTGATATTTACGTTGGACTGTATAATATATAAGACTGGAGGGAGAGGACAAGCATTATAATTTATGGGGGCACTACAGAGAAGATTATAACTCTAGGGGGTATGGCAAGAGGAATTATAATTACAGGGGGCACTGCAGGGAACATTATAAATACTCTGGGCAGTGGCGGGCACTACTACTGAGAGCTCCATAGGAGTGCCTTATAGATTGGCCTTATTTCTATTTGGGTGCCCTATAGGGGGGCCTTATTAGTACTGAGGGCACTGTAGGGAGCCTTATTACCACTGGGGGTACTATGGGGAGGGGGGACAAGGGGGGACAGAGAAGATTATAACTCTAGGGGGTATGGCAAGAGGAATTATAATTACAGGGGGCACTGCAGGGAACATTATAAATACTCTGGGCAGTGGCGGGCATTACTACTGAGAGCTCCATAGGAGTGCCTTATAGATTGGCCTTATTTCTATTTGGGTGCCCTATAGGGGGGCCTTATTAGTACTGAGGGCACTGTAGGGAGCCTTATTACCACTGGGGGTACTATGGGGAGGGGGGACTTCTGCCTAGCAGTGAGCCTGGTGACGTCACCGGCACTAATGGACAGGCTTTAGCGCCGTCCTAGCCTGTAAAGCCGCCCCCAGTGACGTCTCCGCTTAACAGTGTAAAAATGTAAACAAAACAGCCCAGGGCAAGGGAGAGCGTCGGAGCATGAAATGTCAGCGGGGCTGAGTAGGGGGAGTAGGGGTTGTGTCGGGGGTGGGGGTGTTGCGGGGGGGCCCAGGTACATTCCTTGCACAGGGGCCCTCTGCTGTCTGTGTCCGCCTCTGAGTTAGATATAGAGTTGAGCGAACGTGCTCGTGTGTCATACCAAATGGATCCGCCCCCATTGACTTACAGTCAGGTGAGGACGGATCCGGATGCCTGCGGCCATGCGAACGCAGGGGATCCGAGCACTACAGTGCTCGTTACGAGCACGTTCGCTCAACTCTAGTTAGATAGTTAGTTAGTAGGAAGCAATGTCCATCTGGCTACACTCTTATTAAAGTATCTTTTATTTGAATCTCTGACTGGTGGCTGTATTATAGGGAGGGGCGGATTGTCCATAGACTCCACTGGGCAGCCGTCCGCGTACATCAGAACTTGCCTGCAGCCCTGGAATGTAGGTCTATTACAGTATTAACTTATTAATACTGTAAAGACCTGGAAGGAACTGATGCTCCCAGCATCAGGAACATCACCTGACCTCAGGAGGTTTCTGGAGGCATCAATGAACCTTTGTCAATATCTTTTGAGTTTCAGATTTTAAATATAATAAGAAAATGTATTTGATTATTCACTTCAATTAATTATGACAACACTAAGGCTAGGGCTTATTGTTTGGTCACACAACTAAAGCTTCTAAGAAAAGGCTTTGAATTGCACAATTTGTGCAACTTCTGAAGGCCTTGGTAATGAATTACATTAATTTCTATAGATTGTTTTATCAAAAAATACAGGGGAAAAATGTGAAAGTTGCTGCAAAGTCACTTATCAACCTTAGTCTTACATTACAGTGTCTGGTAGGGGAAGCCACTTTATTCTGTTGTATCTGTTCACGGTACTATCACAGCTTTTGTTCTTAACCCCTTAAGGACCCTGCCATTTTTAGCAAATCTGACATGTCTCACTTTATGTGGTGATAACTTTAAAATGCTTTTACTTATCCAGGCCATTCTGAGATAGTTTTCTCGTCACATATTGTACTTCATGACAGTGGTAAATTTGAGTCAAAATATTTCATTTTTATTTATAAAAAAAATACCAAATTTATCAAAAAAATTAAAAAAATTAGCAAATTTCAATTTCTCTACTTTAAAAATATATAGTAATACCTCCAAAAATTGTTATTACTTTACATTCCCCATATGTCTACTTCAGGTTTGGATAATTTTTAAAATGGCATTTTATTTTTTTGGGATGTTAGAAGGCTTAGAAGTTTAGAACCAAATCTTGAAATTTTTCACAAAATTTCCAAAACCCACTTTTTAAAGACTAGTTCAGGTCTCTTCAAGTCACTTTTTGAGGCTTACATAATAGAAACCACCCAAAAATGACCCCATTTTAGAAACTACACCCCTCAAGGTATTCAAAACTGATTTTACAAACTTTGTTAACCCTTTAGGTGTTCCACAAGAATTAAAGGAAAATGTAGACAACATTTCTGAATTTTATTTTTATTTTTTCAGATTTTCCATATAAATCAATTTTTTCCATTAACAAAGCAGGGGATAACGGCCAAACAAAAATCAATATTTATTACCCTGATTCTGTAGTTTACAGAAACGCCCCATTTGTGATCGTAAACTGCTGTACGGGCACACGGCAGGGCACAGAAAGAAAGGAATGCCATATGGTTTTTGGAGGGCAGATTTCAATGGAAAAAATTTTAAGTTGTCATGTCACATTTGAAGACCCCCTGATGCACTCCTAGAGTAGAAACTCCAAAAAAGTGATCCCATTTTGGAAGCTACGGGATAAGGTGGCAGTTTTGTTGGTACTATTTTAGGGTACATACGATCTTTGGTTGCTCTATATTACACTTTTTGTAAGGCAAGGTCACTGAAAATAGCTGTTTTGGCATTGTTTTTATTTTTTGTTATTTACAATGTTCATCTGACAGGTTAGATCATGTGATATTTTTATAGAGCAGGTCATTACGGACGCGGAAATATCTAATATGTACACAATAATATTTTTGAAACAAAAAAAAAATCATGTTTTAGCGTCTCCATAGTCTGAGAGCTGTAGTTTTTTTTATTTTTTGGGCGATGTAAGGTGACAAAAAATGGCTTTTTTGACACTTTTTTTTTTTTTTTACTGTGTTCACCTGACGGGTTAGATCATGTGAGATTTTTATAGAGCAGGTTGTTACGGACGCGCCGATACTTAACATGTATACTTATTTTTATTTAAGTTTTACACAATAATATCATTTTTGAAACAAAAAAAAATCATATTTTAGTGTCTCCATAGTCTGACAGCCATAGTTTTTTTATTTTTTTTGTCTCTCAGATAGGGGCTCTTTTTTTGCAGGGTGAGATGACGGTTTGATTGGTATTATTTTTGGGTACATATGACTTTTTGATTGCTTGGTATTACATTTTTTGTGATGAAAGGTGACAAAAAATGGCTTTTTTAGCACAGTTTTTATTTTTATTTTTTATGGTGTTGACCGGGCGGGGTGGATCATGTGATATTTTTATAGAGCAGGTTTTTACAGACGCGGCGTTACCTAATATGTATTTTTTTTTATTTTTTTCTATTTTTTACAATTTTATATGTCACTTTTTACGGGAAAAGGGCTTTTTTTTAAAATTGAAACTTTATTTTTTTTATTGTTAAAAACATTTATTTTACTTTTTACTAATTTCCCACTATGGGACTTCAGCATTACAGGGTATGATCCCTGTTTCAATGCAGCACAATACATCTGTATTGTACTGCATTGTTTATCAGTGTATTATACACTGTAATACACTAATAGATTGCCTATGAGACCCAGCCTGGGGGCTGGGCCTCATAGGCTTCCATAGCTGCCGGGCTCCCTGGCCTCAGAGAGGCTTGGGGTTGCCATGGCAACCATCGCTTCCCCGCGATCGCATTGGTTCGCGCAAACCTCCCATATGTCGCGGTCAGCGCTGACCGCGACATATGAGGGGTTAATCCACCGGCATCGGCCTTATCTCCAATGCTGGTGGATGCAGCAAGGGATCCGGCTGTTACTGACACTCTGCTCCTAATGGGGGCACCCGAGATGGGGGGAAGAAAGGACCCCAGGACGCAAATGCTCGTCCTGGGGCACTAAGTATCCGAAATTTAGGACGAGCATTCTCGTCCTGGGTCCTTAAGGTGTTAAAGGGAATGTGGCATCAGAATATGACTTATTGCTTAAATTGCTTTTTTGTGTTAGGGTGCCTTCACGCATGGCAGGTTTTGTTACAGAAATTACTTTGACTGAAATTCAGTTCCATTCATCTCAATGGAGCCTTTTTGACAAGATACACATGGGTTTCTGCAAACCGCATTCAGTTGAATGGAACTGATTTTCAGCTGCAGAATTTCCTGCAACAAAATCTGCCACGTGTGAAGACATCCATAAATGGGTTTACTAAGAGTGTAATACCGATGACCTATCCTCAGAATAGGACATCAGTGTCTGATCGGTGGGAGTTCAACATCCGGAACCCTGGTCGATCAGATCTTTGAGCTGTGAGCACCGCAGTATTCTCAGTGCTTGCCAAGCACAGCGCTGTACATTGTATAGTGGCTGTGCTTGGTATCGCAGCTCAGCCCCATTAACTTGTCTGGGGCTGAGCTGTGCCAAGGCCATGTGACTGACTGATCATTGTGTAATTTCTGTCTAGGAAAAGCTGAGTGAAGGCCGTGGCTGCCGGACCCTCACCAATCGGATGTATTGATGACCTATCAAGAGGATTGGTCATCAGTATTTAAAGTATTCAAGCCATAACTCTGCCCCTCTTTTCCCTGCTCCCATCATGAGGGCGGGCTTGGGCACTAGCAGGAGGCGTGCCTAGGCTCCTTCCTGCAAGAATCACGCCCCTCTGGGAACCTTACTGTCTCATTTGCATACCAAATAAACTGGATTTTCAGAAGATAGAAAACATTTATTGCTGAAACAAAGGCAAATCTAGATATAAGGTACTAAGTGCTATAAGGCCATGGCTTTACTTCAATAGCAATTATCCTGGTGACAGATTTCCTTTAACATGAAAATGTGATTTATGGTGGATTCATGTGAGTCATTGATGTATTTGGTTTTAAATGAATTCCAGGAAATCCTGAAGGATTCCGTTGACTTAGGGCTTATGTACATTAACGTGTGCCGGCTGGGCCTATGCTGCGGACCGCAAATTGTGGTCCGCGATGCACGAGCACAGACTGTGTGCCCACTGTCTTGATTGGGGTCTGCAATCTACATACGACGGTCCGCACCACAAAAAAAGTAGTGCATGCACTACTTTTTTGCGGTGCAGAGGCACGGTCAGAAAACCCATGGAAGCACTCAAAGTGTTTCTGTGGGCTTCCAATCCGTGCATCCGTTCTGCACTGTATCATACATATTGCTGGCCAAAATATGGGAATGGCCAGGCAACGGCCGTGTGCATGAGCCCTTATGTTAGGGTTAGACTACGTAATTTTTGCCATTATAAACACTTCATGGAACGGTATACAGTGGTGGTGAACACATTAAATCTGAAAGAACTAATGTTTCTCTTTTTCTTTTTAGAATGCACTAATCAGCTGTGTTACTAGGAATGAAAGTAAGTGTTGAAATTATCTAAACTTATTCTGTTCTGCATTATACAGTATTGGCTTTACTAAATCAAAAATGTATGTTAAGTATTAATCTCAAAAACATATATATCCATATGTCACTAACTTACCACTCGGCTCCTTCTCTTCTTCAGGCTGACACACTGAATGGTGAAGCAGGGAGCAGAAGGCTCCGCCATTCAGCCTGTAGACACAAATCGCGCTGCTAGCCTGTGTGGGAGGAGCCTGCAGCCCAGGAATATGCCTGTGCACCTCCTGCACAGTGCTGCAGTGCGATCTGTGCCTGCAGGGGAGTGCTAGATCTGATCATCAAGACAAGGTGAGTTGTTACTATTTTTTTGTTTTATTAATATAGAGAGGGCACAGAGGGCTTTACTACTGTAAAGGGGGTAACGAGGGCTTTACTACTGTGAAGAGGACACATGTATTGACTACTGTGGCCTGAATAAGATCACTGAAATAAGTACCCTCTGTCCCTTAACCATGAGCTCATTGATAAACTGTGGGGCTTAATCCGTGGACGACGAGTGGAAGACAGCTCTTAATACTAGTGATGACCATTATGAGAATCTCATTATGCCTTTTGGTCTACAACGATCCAGCTGTCTTCCAGGAATTCATCAACAATATCTTCTGTGACTTTAAAGGGGTTGTCCAAGTTATGTTTATTGATGACCTATCAACAAGATAGGTCATCAATATCAGATCGGTGGGGTCCGACAGCCGGCACCCCCACCAATCATGTTTGAAGAGAAGGCACGCGCAGTGCCAGTGCTGCCTCCTGTTCATTGTTTACATGCTCGCCGTCGCATCTGCAGAGGTGAGCAGGTGTAATTACACCAACTGTAAGCCGTCCCATTCATTTGAATAGGACGGCTCGTTCCTATACACTTGTATAAATGGGACACCTTGGGTGTAATTACACTTGCTCACCGCTGCAGATGCGACAGCGAGCAGGTAAACAATGAAGAGGAGGCAGCGCTGGCACGGCGCATGCCTACTCTTCCAATAGCTCATTGGCAGGGGTGCCGGCTGTTGAACCCCCACCGATCTGATATTGAAGACCTATATAATCTGACTGTGGTATTGCGAGGGACGCAGAGAAGCTGCCCGTGGTTTTGGAATAACCTTTCCACAGGCCTTAAAACTATCCAACAGTTCTTGGGCTTTACCAATTATTACATGCAATTTATCCCTCATGTTTCCACTTTTATTGCCCATATCTCAGCACTTATCCGCAATGGACTAAATGTCAGGGTTGGACACCTGAGGCAGAAGCCACATTCCAGAACCCCCTAGAAAGCTGCCGCCATAGGCTCAAGTTTGCACCACACAGATTTCTCTAAGCAGTTCTTCTTGGTCGTGCCTGTCCTTACCCAGAAAGGTTCCTATGGTAAGAAGCCACAAGTGACAACTTGTGGCTTCTTTTCTAAGTCATTCTCTCCTTCACAATCCAACTACTTTATCGGGGACAGAAAGCTGCTTACAATCAAGTTGGCTCTTGAAGAATGGAGACATCTTCTGGAGGGCACCTGCCACCCTGTCATCAGTCACACAGAGTACAAGAACTTGAGACCTATCTTCTGTTTACTCAGCGTCTCTATTCTTGCTAAGCCTAGTGGTTATTATACCTCAGTTGGTTTGAGTTTATTTCGCATTTCCACCAGGCTGAGAATATCAATTCAGATTCTCTTTTCCATTCATTTGACCCTGCTGACCTGGTAGGGGAGCCCCAGCATATCATCGATCCCGCCGATCTCTGTTGCTTCAGTTCTGCCTAATGACATTCAGGCTGACAAGACGTATGTCCCTGTAGGGAAGAAGAAGCAGGTCCTGGCTTGAGGGCATCACTCTAAAATCACTGGTTGACCAGTCTTCGCAAAACTACAGACCTAATCTCCCAACATTACTAGTGACCTACGATTTCTCAGGATATCCATAGCCTCCTGTTCCACTTGCACCTCGAACAAGACTCCAAAGCAAAGACCTGCAGGACTCTTATTACCAGTGTCAGATCCACTATTCAAATATCAACAAATAGCTATGTATAATATCACTGATCTTCCTCGTGATGCACTATATCTGTATACACTGTAGTCTGGGTGTGATGGCTCATTGATTTTCTAAAATAGCCCACTTTGTCCTTCTTTACAGCCCTTCTACTGAGAGTCATCTAGTCAAGTTGTTTGTGAAACACATTTTTCGGCTGTATGGTTTGCCCTTACACATTGTATCTGACCATGGAGTGCAGTTTATGTCTAAATTGTGGAGAGCTACCTGCGATCTACTGGATATCAAATTGGACTTATCCTCTGCTTATATTTGCAAACAAATGGGCATTATTCAGGTCCTAATCAACTATTTGCAATATTTCATTTCTGCATTTCATGATGAGTTTTTTTCCACAATAAGCATTGTAATAAGTCATCTAATAAGACCCCTTTATTTTTCGTGTATGGTCGCCAATGGAGGGTTCCTCTTCTGATACAGTACCTTTCTCTGGCAGCTGAGTCCACTGTCAGTAACTATGCCCAGATCTGGGAAGAAACTAAAGGCCCTATTACATGGAGTGAATATTGTACAGATTCTAGTGCGTGCAAGCAAAAATGAACAAAAATTGTGTGATGTAATGAGTATGAACGATTCAAAGACAAGCAACAAATTGCTAGTTTCCCGTCCCTCGTGATCTTTCAGCATGCTAAAAAAAATTATCACTCCTCGTTAATTTGTTCATATAATGTGTAGTTGTCTACTCGCTAATAATCACATTCCACCCTCTTGACTAAGCATCTGTCCACCATCTTTACATCTAATAGCAACTAACGATTTAAAAATGAATGTGTAAAGACCGCCAGTATGAATGATTATTGATGTGTATAATAAGCTAAATTTTTGTTGCTAACGAGTCGATACATCTTCGATCATTTATTGTGATCTGTATGACATCTGCTCAGGCTTCTGCTTGCATGAAGAGGTCCGTGATTTCAGGCTCAGAACTACACTTCAGATTTCTCCTGGGGAAAAGTTGTGGCTTTCCCCAAAACACTTTTTCAGGTGCACTGGAAAGGTCTTTTTGAGTTTCTCATTGTTTTGAGAAAATGTGTTCAATGTGAACATTATACAAATAAACAGCTGCAGGTATAGTCCATGTAGGTTCAGACCGTCTTCCATCTTTATTTTATTGTATTACAAGTCATCAAATGATCTTTCACATACAAACCATGGAGAATGCAAAGTCTTTCCTGACCTCACCATGCCATAGGTTTTCATAAGTCTCCCAGTGCATTTGGAAGTTCAACAAGATTTTTTTGCAAATAATTGTGTGTGTGTATTAGTATATATGTTTCTCACCATATTTCACAAATTTCACAAGCACTTCAAAATTATAAAATTAATGGCTTAGAACTTTATTTATTTTTGTACTTTTCAGTGGGTTCTGTTTGCTGTAGTTATGCTGGGCGGCACACCAACTGTCGGGAATACTGTCAAGCAATATTTCGAACTGATTCATCTCCAGGCCCATCACAGATAAAAGCTGTGGAAAATTACTGTGCATCCATCAGTCCTCAGTTGCTGGAGTGTGTAAATAATTATACACAGTCATATCCAGTGAGAAATGCAAGTGACAGTAAGTTGACTTTTTTTTATATTTGCGCCATTTGCTAGTTAAAGGCTATGGATGCAATTTTTGTTTATGATTGCATTTTACTGATTTTTGGCTAAAATTTTTTTTTTCAATTGGTCGTTATTAAAAATATTGAGCCATTCTGTCACAAAGAGTTAACTGTTTTTCTAGCTGTGTGATTGGTACTTTCACTTTTTGCTGGTCATCTCATAAACCTTGTCTTTAAACTACTAAGAGGTCATAAACACTTATTTAAGCCACATTCTTATCAGCTATAGTGAGCTATAGTGAGTGTTTATAAGGTCAGAGAGCAGACATAAGGACCCCATCAGCTCCCTGACTGACTAAAAAAAGAGAAAATCCAAAGACTGCTTCTAGCGCATCTCAGCTGTGTACATAGTAACATATTAACATAATTAGATAGTTAACAAGGCTGAAAAAACACATCCATTTTTTTTCCATCTATTTAGCCTGTTATCCTGGAAGTGGATACAGAGGAAGGCAAAAAATACCTGTTAGGTAGAAGCCGATTTTCCCCACTTAGTCTCACTGCTCTAACCATAAAGAATTCTCTTCTATGTGTACAAATCTTCTTTCCTCTAGACGTAGAGGATGCCCCATCATCACAGTCACAGTCCTGGGGATAAATAGATGATGGGAGAGATCTCTGTACTGACCCCTGATATATTTAGACATAGTTATTAGATCTCCCCTAAGTCATCTTTTTTCTAAAGTAAATAACCCTAATGTTGATAATCTTTCTGGGTACTGTAGTCCACCTATTTCAGTTATTACTTTAGTTGCCCTTCTCTGAACTCTGTCCAGGTCTGCTATGTCTGCCTTGTTCACAGGAGCCCAGAACTGTACACAGTACTCCATGTGTGGTCTGACTAGTGATTTGTAAAGTGGCAGGACTATGCCCCTTTTGATGCAACCCATTATCTTATTGGCCTTGGCAGCAGCTGCCTAACACTGATTTCTACAGCTTAGTTTGCTGTGCATGTCAGTGTTACCCAGTGTTTCACCATTGATAACAAAATTGATATTTTACTGTGCAAGCTTTCTACAAGATCATTAATAAATATATTGAAGAGAATAAGGCCCAATACGGACACCTGTGGTACCCCACTAGTGACAATAACCCAAAGTGTCAAATGCTTTGGAGAAGTCAAGATATATGACATCAGTTTATTCGCTGCAGTCAAGTCTAGAACTTACCTTCTCATAGAAACTGATTAAATTAGTTTGACATGACCGATCCCTCATGAAGCCATGCTGATATGGCGTTATTTGCTTATTTTCATTGAGGTACTCCAAGATAGCATCTCTTAGAAAACCTTCAAACAGTTTACCCACGACAAATGTTAAACTTACCGGCCTATAGTTTCCAGGCTCTGTTTTTGGACTCTTTTTTTGAATACTGGCACCACATTTGCTATGCGCCAATCCTGTGGAACACTCCCTGTCAATATAGAGACCTTAAATATTAGAAATAAGGGTCTGGCCATGACATTACTTAATTTCACGGATATGGGAGTGAATGTATGCCATCCGGTCCTGGCGATTTGTCTATTTTAATCTTTTTAAGACACCGCTGTACTTCTTCCTGCGTCAGACAGAGCACTTTTATTAGGGAATTTACTTTTACATACTGCATTTTATCTGACAGTTTATTTTCCTCATTGAATATAGGGCAGAAAAAAATATTAATTAGCTTTGCTTTCTCCTCATCGCTCTGTAAAGGGCCGACACCTTCAGATTTATACTTTTTACCATTTATATAATTGAAGAAGATTTTTATTTGTCTTTTGCATATTCTATTTTTTCCTTATAATTTTTCAATGCTTCCTGTTTTAGTGATTTAAATGCTTTCTTTTTGTCATGTATTGCCTTATTTACAATTCTATTTATTCACAGTTTTTTTTCTTGTTCCTTACCCTTTTATTCCCATAAGGTATGTACCTCTCACAATTAGATTTTAGGATGCTTTTAAAAATATCCCATTTTGAGGACTTTGTCCCAGTTAGTTAGGTGAATGGCCTCTCTTAGTTGGCTAAACTTTGTTTTTTTGAAGTTTGGTATTTTTGTTCCTCCCTGAAGAAACACTCTTTTGAATGACAATTGGAAGGTTACTATTTTATGGTCGCTATTTCCCAGGTGTCTCCAAACCTGCACATCTGTTGTCAGGTCTATTGGTTAGTACTAAGTCCAGTGTGGCCGTCCCTCTATTTGGGTCCTGAACCAGTTGGGAAAGGTAATTGTCTTTGGTTATTGCCAGGAACCTGTTTCCTTTATGAAATGTACAGGTTTCAGGTTCCCAGTCTATATCTGGGTAGTTGAAGTCCCCCATAATATGAATACACATAAAATGATCTCATGATTTGCTGCCTCATCTTTTTGGTTTAGTAGTAGATTTTCTATAGACTCTGGTATATTAGGTGGCTTATAATAAATTCCTATTAGTATTTTATTATTATTTTTGCCTCCATGTATTTCTACCCACAGTGACTCCACATGTTCATGTCCCTCACTTATATCTTACTGAAGTGTGGGCTTTAGACAGTACTTTACATAAAGGCAAACCCCTCCCCCTCTCTGGTTTTGATGATTGTTTCTAAACAGACTGTAACCCTGTACGCTAACTGCCCAGTCATAGCTATCATCCAACCATTCCCACTATGTCACATCACTAATTCCAGTTCACCAGTTTTATGTCAGGCTTCTGGCATTAGTATACATACAATTAAGAGGTTTATGTATATTTTTTACCCTACAACTTTCCTTGTGAACTGTTCTAGTTCCTCTTTCCATTCCTCCCACAGTTCCATTACTTTGCCCCAGGTCTCTATCTGCATCTTCTCCTCCTATAATGTAATGACCTCCCCCCAGTCCCTAGTTTAAAAAGGACACCATATTTTTAATAAAGACCAATTGAAAATTATTTTTATCATAAAACTAAAGGTGTACATAGACTTTAAAGGTGTTTTCTGGGATTTTCATATTGATGGCCTATCCTCAGGATAGGTCATCAATATCAGATCCTGGCTCTTGGCACCCCAGTCAGCTGTTGAAAGAGGCCACGGGACTCCATGAATGCTTAGGCCTCTTCCTAACCAAGTGAATGGGGCTGAGCTGCTATACCAAGCAGAACCTCTATCAAATGCTTGGTAAGCAGCTAGGAGGCTGCAGTGTTTATTGGTGGTCCGGTGAGCTCCACGGCTTCATTAAACAGCTGATCAGCGGAGGTGCTGGGAATCAGACTTCCACTGATCTCGTATTGATGACTTTTCTGAGGATAGGCCATCAGTATGAATATCCTGAAGAACCCCTTCAAGCATTGTTAAAGGGGTTGTCTCATCTTGCCTAATGGGGGCATATCGCTAGGATATGCCCCCATTGTCTTATAGGTGCGGGTCCCACCGCTGGGACCCGCACCTATATCGAGAACGGGGCCCCGAAAGCGAACGGGGGCGCACTGCGCATGCGCAGCCGCCTCCATTCATTTTCAATGTGGCCGGCGAAGATAGCCGAGCGCTGGCTCGGCTATTTCCGTCGGCTCCATAGAAATGAATAGGAGCGGTGGCCGCGCAAGCGCGGTGCGCTCCCATTCATTTCTATGGGGAGCCGGCTTGGTGGTGGCCGGACCGGAGTCCTCCAGCCACCACCTTGCGGGGCCCCGTTCTCGATATAGGTGCGGGTCCCAACGGTGGGACCCGCACCTATAAGACAATGGGGGCATATCCTAGCGATATGCCCCCATTAGGCAAGATGAGACAACCCCTTTAATGGTAATTGGTGCAAATTTACTGGCAAAGAAAAATTCTTCAATACTTTCTATGCAGAGAGAGAGAGAGCAGAATATACAGAATATTGTACTTGTGCACTGTTCAGCTTTCGTTTAAAGGGGTTGTCTCACTTGGCACAATGATAGTTATGTTCACTATAAAAGTAATACTAAAGTAATATAAAAGTAAATTCCCCATTAAAAATGCCCTGTCTGACCCAGGAAGAGGTAGAGCTGCGTCTTAAAAAGATTAAAATAGACAAATCGCCAGGACCGGATGGCATAGACCCCCGTATCCTAAGAGAATTAAGTAATGTCATCGCCAGACCCTTATTTCTGATATTTAAGGACTCTATACTGACAGGGAGTGTTCCACAGGATTGGCGCATAGCAAATGTGGTGCCAATATTCAAAAAAGGTCCAAAAACAGAGCCCGGGAACTATAGGCCGGTAAGTTTAACATCTGTCGTGGGTAAACTGTTTGAAGATTTTCTAAGAGATGCTATCTTGGAGTACCTCAATGAAAATAAGCAAATAACTCCATATCAGCATGGCTTCATGAGGGATCGGTCATGTCAAACCAATTTAATCAGTTTCTATGAGGAGGTAAGTTCTAGACTGGACCGCGGCAAATCAATGGATATCGTATATCTGGACTTCTCCAAAGCATTTGACACGGTACCACATAAAAGGTTAGTATATAAAATGAGAATGCTTGGCCTGGGAGAAAATGTCTGTATGTGGGTAAGTAACTGGCTCAGTGATAGAAAATAGAGGGTGGTTATTAACGGCACATATTGGGTCACTGTCACTAGTGGGGTACCACAGGGGTCAATATTGGGCCCTATTCTCTTCAATATATTTATTAATGATCTTGTAGAAGGATTGCACAGTAAAATATAAATTTTTGCAGATGACTCTAAACTGTGTAAAGTAATTAACACAGAAGAGGACAGTACATTGCTACAGATGGATCTGGATAGACTGGAGCCTTGGGCAGAGAAGTGGCAGATGAGGTTTAACACTGACAAATGTAACGTTATGCATATGGGAAGGAGTAATGCAAGTCACCAGTACATACTAAATGGTAAAATATTGGGTAACTCTGACATGGAAAAGGACCTAGGAATTTTAGTGAACAGCAAACTAAGCTGTAGAAACCAGTGTCAGACAGCTGCTGCCAAGGCCAATAAGATAATGGGTTGCATCAAAAGAGGCATAGATGCCTGTGATGAGAACATAGTCCTGCCACTTTACAAATCACTAGTCAGACCACACATGGAGTACTGTGTACAGTTCTGGGCTCCTGTGAACAAGGCAGACATAGTAGACCTGGACAGAGTTCAGACAAGGGCAACTAAAGTAATAACTGAAATTGGTGGACTACAGTACCCAGAAAGATTATCAACATTAGGGTTATTTACTTTAGAAAAAAGATGACTTAGGGGAGATCTAATAACTATGTATAAATATATCAGGGTTCAGTACAGAGATCTCTCCCATGATCTATTTATCCCCAGGACTGTCACTGTGACGAGGGGACATCCTCTGCGTCCGGAGGAAAGAAGGTTTGTATACAAACTTAGAAGAGGATTCTTTACGGTAAGATCAGTGAGACTATGGAACTCTCTGCCTGAGGAGGTGGTGATGGTAAGTTCACTAAAAGAGTTCAAGAGGGGCCTGGATGTATTTCTGGAGTGTAATAATATTACAGGTTATAGTTACTAGAGATGGGTCGTTGATCCAGGGAGTAATTCTGATTGCCTGATTGGAGTCGGGAAGGAATTTTTTTCCCTAAAGTGGGGAAAATTGGCTTCTACCTCACAGGTTTTTTTTGCCTTCCTCTGAATCAACTTGTAGGAAAACAGGCCGGACTGGATGGACAGATGTCTTTTTTCAGCCTTATAAACTATGTTACTATAACCCCAAAACAACTTACTAATATACTTCATGATTCAAAACTGCCTCCTCCCCTAGATAATCCTCATCTTGTAGCTGTTTATAACATGCTCGTTGTCAGGGGTTACGGCAAACACTGCAATCTAGCAGCGGTGGCCGCGTCTGCTCACTATGAAGTACAGCGCTGGCTTGTATGGTGATTTACTGTGATCGTATTGCTAGGTGAGACAACCCCTTCAATGTAAAAATTATGTTTTACATTTATGTTGATTCTCCATCTTAAATTCCATTGATTTGGCTCTAAACTACAGTGATGGATATTTACATCACCTTAGCAAAAGGGGAGACCACACCCTATTCACAATACAAATTTCATGTTATTCGTAAATCACAATAACATGCACATGCACGTAGACAGCAATGGTACAATGACTCACTAAATACTTCATTATAGAAGCCAATAATATAATAATTAATATACATAAGATAATATACTGTAATAGGTTCTAAAATACTGTAAAGAAGAACTTCACATGGAGGTCCATAATACTGGACTGTTACATCAGGTCAAAACTCAAGCGTGACTAGCATTCAATAATGAACTGCTTACCAGCATGTTCTGCCTAGGCCCCACACCCTTTTACACTGTTTCGTAGCAGTTTGTGTAGAAAAGATATATACAGTGCCTTGCGAAAGTATTTGGCCCCCTGGAACTTTTCAACCTTTTGCCATATTTCAGGCTTCAAACAAAAAGATATAACATTTAAAATTTTTGGTGAAGAATCAACAAGTGGGTCACAATTGTGAAGTGGAACGAAATTTATTGGATCATTTAAAGTTTTTTTGTAATAATAAAACTGAAAAGTGGGGCGTGCAAAATTATTCGGCCCCCTTGCATTAATACTTTGTTGCGCCACCTTTTGCTGCGATTACAGCTGCAAGTCGCTTGGGGTATGTCTCTATCAGTTTTGCACATCTAGAGACTGAAATTGTTGCCCATTCTTCCTTGCAAAACAGCTCGAGCTCTTTGAGGTTGGATGGAGAGCGTTTGTGAACAGCAGTTTTCAGCTCTTTCCACATATTCTCAATTGGATTCAGGTCTGGACATTGACTTGGCCATTCTAAGACCTGGATACGTTTATTTTTGAACCATTCCATTGTAGATTTTGCTTTATGTTTGGGATCATTGTCTTGTTGGAAGATAAATCTCCGTCCTAGTCTCAGGTCTTTTGCAGACTCCAACAGGTTTTCATCCAGAATGGTCCTGTATTTGGCTCCATCCATCTTCCCATCAATTCTAACTATCTTCCCTGTCCCTGCTGATGAAAAGCAGGCCCAAACCATGATGCTGCCACCACCATGTTTGACAGTGGGGATGGTGTGTTCAGGGTGATGAGCTGTGTTGCTTTTACGCCAAACATATCGTTTTGCATTGTTTCCAAAAAGTTCGATTTTGGTTTCATCTGACCAGAGCACCTTCTTCCACATGTTTGGTGTGTCTCCCAGGTGGCTTGTGGCAAACTGTAAACAAGACTTTTTATGGATATCTTTGAGAAATGGCTTTCTTCTTGCCACTCTTCCATAAAGGCCAGATTTGTGAAGTGTTTGACTGATTGTTGTCCTATGGACAGACTCTCCCACCTCAGCTGTAGATCTCTGCAGTTCATCCAGAGTGATCATGGGCCTCTTGGCTGCATCTCTGATCAGTCTTCTCTTTGTTTGAGATGAAAGCTTAGAGGGACGGCCGTGTCTTGGTAGATTTGCAGTGGTCTGATACTCCTTCCATTTCAATATGATCGCTTGCACAGTGCTCCTTGGGATGTTTAAAGCTTGGGAAATCTTTTGGTATCCAAATCCGGCTTTAAATTTCTCCACAACAGTATCATGGAACTGCCTGGTGTGTTCCTTGGTCTTCATGATGCTCTCTGTGCTTTAAACAGAACCCTGAGACTATCACAGAGCAGGTGCATTTATACGGAGACTTGATTACACACAAGTGGATTCTATTTATCTTCATCAGTCATTTAGGACAACATTGGATCATTCAGAGATCCTCAATGAACTTCTGGAGTGAGTTTTTTGAACTGAAAGTAAATGGGCTGAATAATTTTGCACGACCCACTTTTCAGTTTTATTATTACAAAAAAAGTTTAAATGATCCAATAAATTTTGTTCCACTTCACAATTGTGACCCACTTGTTGATTCTTCACCAAAAATGTAAAATTTTATATCTTTTTGTTTGAAGCCTGAAATGTGGAAAAAGGTTGAAAAGTTCCAGGGGGCCGAATACTTTCGCAAGGCACTGTATATATGTATATATATATATATATATATATATATATATATATATATATATATATTATAATTGTATTCCATTTGGCTTGTATATTGACATATTTAGCAAAGTTTTATATCATTGCTGTTTACTTGAACTGTATATGTACTTTTTTTTATTTACCACTAAAACATGAATTTTGTATAGTGAATAGGGGCTGGTCATGGTGTTGATGTCTATTGGGGAGCAATAGCCCAAGTTTTCGGTTAGTAAGATTTAGGCTTTGACTTGTATGTTTGATAAAAATATTTCTGGTCTATTGTATATATACGTGAGAACTGACATAGAGAACTTATTTAACTGTGCACTGCCAGAGATGCAGTTTGTGATTTGACTGACTTATGGTGAACTGATCATTTATCTTTATTATTGCTTATGATTTTATGTTAGGTTACTGGGCAATTTTTGCTCCTGTTATCTCTCTCAGATATTGTTTTTTACTTATATTTCAAAAAAATATTGCAACCTTAAAAATATTCTTAATACTGAATTATCAACCACCACGATTTCCACGCATAGTGCAAGTTTATAGAATATAAAAGCCACTGACAGACTAAGACCCCTTCCAGACGAGCGTGACACACGCACGTCTCCCGCATCGCGGGCCGTGTCCTGAACTCCCGGCACTGAACGGGATTGCATAGCATGATACTGAGTTATGATGCTATGTAACCCTTACAGTTCTGGAATGTGTTGAATAACACTGACATAATGCTGTTAGTGTTATCCAACACATTCCAGAACTGTAAGGGTTACATAGCATCATAAATCAGTATAATGCTATGTCACCCCGTTCAGTGGCGGAAGTTCAGGACACGGCCCGCGATGCGGGAGACGTGCGTGTGTCACGCTCGTCTGCAAGGGGCCTAAGTAAGGTTGCAGTTTTTGTAATATCCCAAATGTATTTGAAAAATTGTAATGCAAAAAATGAAAAAATACAATTTTCAGCAACTACTGTTATAGTGGGACTTATCCACATGACATATATCATTAGTTACATATAAAAATAGATGACACCCAGAGGTCTGAGGATACTAAAATTCAGACTACCATCTTTAACCCGTGGAGGACCTCTTCTTACTGGCTTTTTTTTATGACCTTACATTACAAAAAGTGTAATACCAAGTGATCAAAAACACATATGCACCCCACAATAGTACCAATCAAACCGTCATCTCTTCCCACAAAAAATGAGCCCCTCCATAAGACAGTTGCCCAAAAAATAAAAAAAACTATGGCTTCCAGAAAATGGAGACACTAAAACATAATCTTACCCTTTGACCCATAAAGTGTAATATTGAGTGATTGAAAAAATCATATGTAACCCAAAAATGGTATTTATAAAAAGGTCAACTCTTACCGCCAAAAAATTATCCAATCAGCGGAAAAAAATATAGCTTTCAGAAAATGGTGACACAAAAAAACATGATTTTTTTTTCCACAAATTTTTTGTATATAACTAAATAAAAGTGGAAAAAGTAGACATATTAGGTATTACTCTATAAAAAAATATCGTATCATCTACCCCATCAGGTGAATGCTTTTAAAATAAATAAATAAAAACTGTGCCGAAATAACCATTTTTTAGTCACCTTGTCCCCAAAAAGTATTATATTGAATGATCAAAAAATTATATGTACCCAAAAATGGTAACAATAAAAATGTCAGGTCTTCCCGCAAAAAAAAAAAACCCCTCTGCACAAGACGATCGGCAGAAAAATAAAAGAAATGTAGCTTTCAGAAAATGAACACAGAAAAAAATTATTTTGGTTTACAAAAATTTTACATAATAAATAGAGATGAGCAAGCAGTGCTCGTTACGAGCACTGTAGCGCTCGTCTCCACTGCGAAAGAATGCCCGCAGGCATTGCAGATTCGTCATCACCCAACTGAAAGTCAATGGGGACGGATCCGTTTGGTATGACACTCAAACCAATGACCAAACCGATCCATCCCCATTCACTTACATGCAGCTGAGGACGGATCCGCAATGCCTGCGGGCGTTGCGCAGAGGAGCCGAGCGCTACAGTGCTCGTAACGAGCACTGCTTGCTCATCTCTATTTATTATGTAAAATTTTAACAAAAATATAAAAATACACACATATTGTCGTGTCCATATCAACCTGCTCTATAAAAAAACAACACATAATCTATCCAGTCAAGAGAACTCTGTGAAAAACAAAAAATAAAAACTGTCCCACAACAGCCTACCCATTTTTTGTTACCTTGCTTCACAAAAAGTATAATATTGAGTGATCAAAGATCATATGTACCCCAAAATAGTAACAATAACACTGTTTCTAAATCCCATAGTTTACAAACTGTGGTCACTTTTTGGGAGTTTCTACTGTAGAGGTGCATCAGGAGGGGCTTCAAATGTGACATGGCAACTTAACATTATCCCAGGGACATCTGCTCTCCAAAATCCATATGGTGCTCCTTTCCTTCTGCGCCCTGCCCTGCGCCAATACATTACATTACATTATGTAAACTGCATAATCAGGTTAATAAATATTGATCTTTGTTTGGCTGTTAACCCTTGCTGTGTTACAGGAAAAATAGATTAAAATGGAAAATTTGAAAAAAGTGAAATTTCACTTTCATTTTCCTTTCATTCTTGTGGAACACCTAAAGGGTTAACAAAGTTTGTAATATCAATTTTCAATAACTTGAAGGGGGCAGTTTCTAAAATGGGGCCATTTATGGGTGGTTTCTACTATGTAAGCCTTTCAAAGTTACTTAATACCTGAATACATTTAAGAATTGCTTTTAAAATGCTAAGGCCTTGTTCACACATCAGTTATTTGATCAGTTATTTCCATCAGTTAGGGTCCATTCACACGAACGTATATTTGCGGGCCCGCAAATATACGGGGGCCGCCCAGCGTGTGTTCCGCAGCGCTAGGAACACACGCCGTGCGGCCCCATTGAAAATGCCTATACTTGTCCGTGCACACGGACAAGTATAGGACATGCTTCAAAAGAGCTCCCGGCCCCATTCACCTCTATGGGGTGCATCTACTTTTGCATCTATTCCCGCAATTTTGCAGATAGATACGGCCCCATTCACACGGTCGTGTGAATGGGGCCTTATTGTGAGCCAAAACCAGGAGCTGAGGGTACACAGAGATAAGGAGTAATGGAAAGATCTGCACCTGTTCTCTGTTTTTGACCCGCACCTGGTTTTGGCTCACAATAACTGATGGAAATAACTGATCAAATAACTGATGTGTGAACAAGCCCCAAGCATTCTAAAGTCCTAAAAAATGACATTTTCAAAATGATGCCAACATAAAGTAGAAATCTGGGAAATGTTCAGTAACATCTATTTTATGAGGTATCACTATCTGCTTTAAAAGTAGAGACATTCAAATTTAAAAAAAATGTGAGTTTTTCCAAATTTTTTGTGAATTTTGGATTTTTTTTTATAAATAAAGGCAAAACAATTTACCTTTTCTACCACTAACATGAAGTACAATATGTCACAATCTCACAATGGCTTGGATAAGTTAAAGCATTCGAGAGTTATTACGACATGTCAGTGAAACATGTCAGATTTGCAAAATGTGGCTTGGTTCTTATGGCTTGGTCTTGAAGGGGTTAAGGACCGAACTTCTACCACACGCTGATCAGGCAGGTGCAGGAGCTGCTTCTGCCTGATCAGTGGCACGAACCCGACAGTCACTGACAGCCGGGCCCCTGCTGCATACGCTGGCATTGGTGGTTTCATTGGCGTATTAACCCCTTGTATGTTGCGGTCATAGCTGACCATGGCATGCAGGGGGTTTGCAGAGGGTAGGGGCTCCCTCCCCCATCCCCATCAGGTCCCCGCACTGCAGTGACAGGGACCTGATGGCTGGAAAGGCATCGGGGCTTGCCTTCTAAGGAACACTGTGGGATCCAGCTCTTTAGGTTTTACAATACAGATGTATTTTAGTGCATTGCAGAGGGGATCAGACCCCCAGAAGTTGAATTCCATGAGTGGGACAAAAATAAAAAGTAAAAAAAGTGTAATACCGAGTGATCAAATAGTCATAAGTGTACCCCAAAATAGAACCAATCAAACCGTCACCTCATCCCGCAAAACATAAGCCGCTACATAAGATAATCACCCGAAAAATTAAATAAATGAATTTCAGAATATGAAGACACTAAAACATGATTTTTCATTTTTCAAAAATGCTTTTATTGTGTGAAACTAAAATAATGAAATATAGACATGTTAGGTATGCATCTATAAAGACCTGCTCTATAAAAATTTCCCATGATCTACCCCCTAAGGTGACGTAAAAATAAATAAATAAATAAAAACTGTGTCAAAACTATTTTTTGATCACCTTAACTAAAAAAAATATGGAGAAAATGGAGACATAAAAACATGATTTTTTTTTCAAAAATGCTTTATTATGTAAAACGGAAACAAAAAAAAGAAAGCAGTCATATTTGGTATTTTTGCTTCCGTATCAATCTGCTCTATAAAAAAAAGCATATGATCTAACCTGTTAGGCGAACACTGTAAAAAACAAAAAATAAAAACTGTGCAGCCATTTTTTCTTACCTTATGTCACAAAAAGAGTAATATAGATTAATCAAAAATCATATGTACCCCAAAATAATACCAACAAAACTGTCACCTCATCCTGTAGTTTCCAATATGGGTCACTTTTCGGGAGTTTCTACCATAGGGGTGCATCAAGGGGTCTTCAAATGTGACATCGCAATTTAAAATTATCCCTGTGAAATCATCCCTCTAAAAACCATTTATTGCTCCTTCCCTTCTGCGCCCGGCCGTGTGCCCATACAGATGTTTACAGCCACATATTGGGGTGTTTCTGTAAACTACAGAATCAGGGTGATATATTGTGAGTTTTTATTTAGCTGTTAGCCCTTGCTGGAAAAAATGGATTAAAAAAAGTGAAATGTTATCTACATTTTCCTTTAATTCTTGTGGAACACCTAAAGGGTTAAAGGGAGTCTGTGACCTCATTTTCACCAATATAACTAACAACACTGCCCCATAGAAGATTGCAGACACATTCCAGACATACTTGTGTGCACTTTGTGCCTTTATTCCATGACCAGGAAAAGTACTTTTATTCTGCTGAAAAACAGCTCCCAAGTGCCCAGCTGAAATTTAAAAAAAAATAGCATTCACTCCTGACTCGTTATTAACGGCTATATCGTCTAATATAGTGGATATAATGCTGTGGTTCTGGTATAGTCTGAAAGGTTGGAATGCCAGCTTTCAAACAAGGTGGCTACCAATCCTAAGTTTGGTTTGCTTTGGGCACTTGCAGCTGCAAATCTGGGCACTTAGGAGCTGTTTTCAACAGAATAAAAGTGCTTTTCCTGGACATAGAATAAAGACACAAAGTGCACACATGTATACTTTGAATGTGTCTGCAATCTTCTGTGGTAGAGTGCTCTTAGATATATTGGTGAAAAAGAGGTGACAGACTCCCTTTAACAAAGTTTGTATAATCAGTTTTGTATACCTTGAGGGATGTAGTTTCTAAATTGGGGTCATTTATGGGTGGTTTCTATTATGTAAGCCCAACAATGACTTAATAAAACTAAGAAATTTTCCAAAACCCACTTTTTTAAGATTTTCTTCAAAAATTGTAAGCCTTTTAAGATGCTAAAAAATAAAATGACATTTACAAACTGATCCAAACATAAAGTAGACATATGGGAAATATAAAGTAATAACTATTTTATGAGGTTTCACTATCGGTTTTAAAAGCATAAAAATTGAAATTTGGAAAGTTGCAAATTGTAACAAATTTTGTGAATTAGATTTAATTTTTATTTACAAAAAATACCATTTGGCTCAAATTTAACACTATCATGAAGTACAATGTGTCACAAGAAAACATTCTCAAAATGACTTTAAAAGGTGAAATATGGCATGGTTCTGAAAGGGTTAATTAATAATTTGTTATTGAGTTGAAGGAAATTCTGTCAGAATGCACTCTGTGTCTAATGAGGTTAATTGTTGCCTATTTGAATAACACATTTACGGACACAGATTACCATATGAAAAAGATATGAGATGCACAAAGCTTATATGTTCTATCTGTAGTTTTTTCACAAAGATAAGAGAATTGAACTAAACTTGAAATTATCATCACATATGTTAAATAAACAAAGTTTTTTTGGGACAAATCAGCTTATAGCATAAGAACAGTTTATAGTTGTAGGATGAATGTAAACGTTAAAATGTTGACGGGGCAAAGCCTCCAGAATATGGAATGTCTGATGCCATTACCAATTTTTCCGATACTGCTGACTGTAAAGAACAGATGATATCCACTCATCACACCAATCGCCACATGACACTTATACACCCTGAGCATACATTAAAAAATGCAAGGTTTTTATAAGGAACAAACCTCCATTAAATACACACAATGCAGATATAATACTCAGAAAAGAAATAAAAATAAAGAACAAACTGTTTAACCCTTAGACTCCCAGCGCCGTACATGTACGGCGCAAAAATCACCGCCGCAATTCCCAGCGCCGTACATGTACGGCGCCCTGCGCCCGCCCGATCGGCGGCGGGGATCCGGCTGTGCCGAGGCGCCGGACCCCTGCTGAATGCGCCAGCATCGGTGAAAACACCGATGCCGGCACATTAACCCTTCATGTGCCGCGGTCAGCGCTGACCGCGGCACATGTGGTTTGCGGGAGTTAAGGGATTCAGGATGGCGAGCGGGGGGGCCATCAGGTCCCCGCGCTGCTGTGACGGGGACCCGATGGCTCGGATAGCAGCCCAATGCCTTCCTTAGGCATCGTGGCTGCTATCCCTGCGTGCCTGTGCGATCCAGCCCCCTGGATCGCACAAGAAGCAGGCTGTAAGTGTATTACACTGAGTAATACACTTACAGCCAATGCATTACAATACAAAAGTATTGTGATGCATAGTAAAGGGGATCAGACCCCCAAAAGTTAAATAAAGTGGAAAAAAAAGTTAAAAAATAAAGTTTCCTTAAAAAAAATAATAATAAAAGTTTCAAGTAAAAAAAAAGCCATTTTCCAAAAAAAAAGTTAAAAAAAATTGTAAAAAAAAGGTGAAAAAAGAAAGATAAACATATTAGGTATTGCCACGTCCGTATCGACCGGCTCTATAAAAATATTATGTCATCCACCCCGCCAGGTGAACGCAGTAAAAAAAAAAAAAGTGCCAAAACAGACATTTTTTGGTCACCTTCTCTTACAAAAAGTGTAATAGCAGGCGATCAAAAAGGCGTATATATCCTAAAATGGTACCAATCAAACCGTCATCTTGTCCCGCAAAAATGATACCCTACCTGAGACAATCGCCAGAAAAATAAAAAAAATATGGCTCTCTGAAAATGGCAACACAAAAAAAAGATTTTATTCTGTTCAAAAATAAATCTAATGTGTAAAACTTTCCAAAAATAAAAAAGTTACACATATTGGGTACCACCTTGTCCGTAACAACCTGCCCTATAAAAATATTACATGAAATGGCCCCCCAGGCGAATGCTGCAAAAAAAAATTAAAAAAACGTGCCAAAACAGACATTTTTTGGTCACCTTCCCTTACAAAAAGTGTAATAGCAGGCGATCAAAAAGGCGTATTTACCCCAAAATGGTACCAATCAAACCATCATCTTGTCCCGCAAAAATGATACCCTACCTGAGACAATCGCCCAAAAAAATAAAAAAAAATGGCTCTCTGAAAATGGCAACACAAAAAAAAGATTTTATTCTGTTCAAAAATAAATCTAATGTGTAAAACTTTCCAAAAATAAAAAAGTTACACATATTGGGTACCGCAACGTCCGTAATAACCTGCTCTATGAAAATATTACATGAGATGGCCCCCCAGGCGAATGCTGTAAAAAATAAAAACTATGCCAAAACAACCATTTTTTCCCCTCTTGCCTCACAAAAAGTGTAATAGCAGGCGATTAAAAAGGCGTATTTATCCCAAAATGGTACCAATCAAACCGTCATCTTGTCCCGCAAAAATGTTACCCTACCTGAGACAATCGCCCGAAAAATAAAAAAAATATGGCTCTCTGAAAATGGCAACACAAAAAAAAAGATTTTATTCTGTCCAAAAATAAATCTAATATGTAAAACGTTCCAAAAATAAAAAAGTTAGAAATATTGGGTATCGCCGTGTCCGTAACAACCTGCTCTATAAAAATAATGCATGAGATGGCCCCCCAGGCGAATGCTGTAAAAATTTTTTTAAAAAAACTATGCCATAACAGCCATTTTTTTCACCTTGCCTCACAAAAAGTGTAATACCACACGATCAAAAAGGCGTATGTACCCCAAAATGGTACCAATCAAGCCGTCATCTCGTCCTGCAAAAAATGAGCCCCCACATAAGACAATAACTCAAAGAAATAAAAATCAATGGCTAGCGCAAACCAATCCATCAAAATCTGTGCTGCAAAATCCATATGGCGCTCCTTCTGTTCTGAGTCCTGCCATGTGCCCCCACAGCAGTTTACCACCACATATGGGGTGTTGCCGTATTCAGGAGAAAATGGGGAACAAATTATGGGGTGCTTTTCTCCTGTTACCCCTTGTGAAAATGAAAAATTTGGGCCTAAAGCAACATTTTATTGGAAGAAATGAAACTTTTCATTTTCACAGCCAAGTGTTTCCAAATTCCGTAAAACGCTTAGGGGGTCAAAGTGGCCAGTACCCCCCTTAATATATTCTTTGAAGGGTGTAGTTTCCAAAATGGGGTCACTTTTTGAGGGTTTCCACTGTGGGGGTACGTCAAGGTCTCTCAATTACAAAATGGTGCCTAAAAACCATTCTAGCAAAATCTACTTCCAAAATCCGTATGGCGCTCCTTTCCTTCTGACCACTGCCACAAACCCATAGAGACGTTTACCACCACATATGGGGTATTTCTGTAAACTGCAGAATCAGAGTAATGTATATTGAGGTTTAGTTTGCTGTTAACCCTTGCTGTTTTGCAAGAAAAAAATATTAACATGAATAATCTACCAAAAAAGTGAAATTTTGAAATTTCACCTCCATTTTCCATTAATTCTTGTGGAACACCTCAAGGGTTAACAAAGTTTGTAACAGCAGTTTTTTTATAATTTGAGGGGTGTAGTTTCTAAAATGGGGTAATTTATGGGTGGTTTCCATTACGTAAGCCACTCAAAATCACTTTATATCTGAATTGGTGCTTAAAAAAATGGTTTTGAAAATTTTGTTGAAAATTTGAAAAATGGCTTCTAAACTTCTAAGCCCTCTAACGTCCCAAAAAAGTAAAATGACATTTATAAAATGATGCCAACATAAAGTATACATATGGGGAATGTAAAATAATAACTATTTTTGGAGGTATTACTATGTATTTTGAAAGTAGAGAAATTGAAATTTGCAAATTTGCAAATTTTTCCAAATTTTTGGTAAATTTGGTATTTTTTTTAAAAATAAAAATGAAATATTTTGCCACAAATTTACTACTATCGTGAAGCACAATATGTGATGAGAAAACAATCTCAGAATGGCCTGGATAAGTAAAAGCGTTCCAAAGTTATTACCACATAAAGTGACACATGTCAGATTTGCAAAAAACGGCCTGGGATTTGAGGTGAAAAGTGGCCTGGTACTGAAAGAGTTAAAGGGTTTCTGTCACCAGATTTGGGCATACTAAACAGGATGGCATTTGCAATGTGCAAATGCCACCTGATGCCCAATCTGGTTTTCTAACTAATCAGATCAGCCGTTTTGTTAAAAAAAGCACTTTTATAATATGTAAATTAGGCGTACTAGGTGCAAGAGGCGTTTACCTTGCACCTAGTAATTGCCGTGTTCCAACCTCTAGTGCCGCCTCCTGCTTCCTGATTGACAGGGCCAGGCAGCTTGCTCGATGAGCTGCCGGCCCTGTCCTCGCTCGAAATCCCGCGCCTGCGCCGTGTAGGCTAAATTCGGCGCAGGCGCAGATAGTTCACCCGGCCGCCCGGCTCCTGCCTCTCTCACTGCGCCTGCGCCGTGCGGAGTAAAAGCGGCGCAGGCGCAGTGAGTTCCGCCGGCTCCCGGGTCTCTCACTGCGCCTGCGCAGGCGCACTGAGAGACCCGGGAGCCGGGCGGCCGGCGGAACTCACTGCGCCTGCGCCGCTTTTACTCCGCACGGCGCAGGCGCAGTGAGAGAGGCAGGAGCCGGGCGGCCGGGTGAACTATCTGCGCCTGCGCCGAATTTAGCCTACACGGCGCAGGCGCGGGATTTCGAGCGAGGACAGGGCCGGCAGCTCATCGAGCAAGCTGCCTGGCCCTGTCAATCAGGAAGCAGGAGGCGGCACTAGAGGTTGGAACACGGCGATTACTAGGTGCAAGGTAAACGCCTCTTGCACCTAGTACGCCTAATTTACATATTATAAAAGTGCTTTTTTTTAACAAAACGGCTGATCTGATTACAGTAAGAAAACCAGATTGGGCATCAGGTGGCATTTGCACATTGCAAATGCCATCCTGTTTAGTATGCCCAAATCTGGTGACAGAAACCCTTTAACCATATGCCATAAACAACACTGATAGTAACACACAAAAGGTTATTTAGGTTAGGTGTACCCCCATTTGATCTCTTCACAGGCAATTCCTGTAATGCCATATGCATCTGCACTAGAGATGAGCAAATCAGTTCTAACCTAATTGGATTCATTACAAAATTTCTTATATCAAACAAATCTGAACTATATTTGATTTGCTTCAAAGAATCACACAATAAATGCCTCACATTTTAATGTTCGAAAATATGAGGAAAACAGGGCACAGTGGATGACTCTGGAGGATCACATGACCACCCTGATTGGCTCACAGGTGGTCAGCCAATCAGGGGTCAAGATTTTGGCAGGTCTGTCGGCTCTGTGTAAAAGACAAATGCCATTCTGAGCTCTGCCTCCCACGAGCATGTGTGTGCCATTTCTCAGACACCAATTACAAACCTAAGTGACTAATTTGAGTCACTATTTTTTTTTTTGGGGGGGGGGGGACATTTCCCCTATGGAAAAAACATCAATATTTACAGAAAATTCTGAAAAAAATCACTATTTTTGAAATTTGACATCTTCTACATTTTAAGACAGATAGTAATACCCAATAAAATAGTTATCAATCAACATTCCCCATACAGTATGTCTACTTTATGTAAATTTTGTTTTGTTTTTATTTTTATAGGATGTTAGATGGCTTTGAAATTTACCCCATTTAGAAACTACACCACTCAAGTTATTCAAAACTGATTTTACAAACTTTGTTAACCCTTTGGGTGTTTCACAAGAATGAAATGAAAAAAGAGAAGAAAAAGAAGCTTTTTCTGGCAGATTTTCCATTTTCATCCATAATTTCCTGTAACACGACAAGGGTTAACAGCCAAACAAAAGTCAATCTCTATTACCCTGAATCTGCAGTTTATAGAAACACCTCATTTGTGGTCATGAACTGCTGTATGGGCACATGGCAGGGCACAGAGTGCAAGGAGAAACATGGATTTTGGAGCGCAGGAATAATTTTCAGGTGCCATGTCGTAATTAAAGACTGATCTGTTGCACCCATGCAGTAAAAAAACAAATCACAAAAAGAGACCCGATTCTGTAAACTAAACCCCTCAAGGAATCTTTCGAGGCATATAGTGAGCACTTTGACCCACAACGGTGTTTCATAGAATTAGGAAACACTTGACTGTGAAAATGAAAAATTACTTTTATTTTCTAGCAAAAGTGAATTTAGGATCATATTTTTCACTTTCACAAGGGGGAACTGGAGAAAATACACCCCATAATTTGTTACTCATTTCTTCCTGATTACATCAAGACACCATATGTGCTTGTATACTGCTATGTGGGTGTACCACAGGGGTCAGAAGGAAAGGAGCACCAAATTGCTTCTGGAAGGCAGATTTCTCCTGAATAATTGACAGGTGCCATCTCGCACTTGAACACACCCTGATATACCCCTAGAGTGCAAACCCCTAAAAAGTGAGCCCATTCTGGAAACTACACCCCTCGAGGAATCTTTCAAGGCATGTAGTGAGCACTTTGACCCTAAAGATGTTTCACAGAATTAGGAAACACTTGACTGTTAAAATAAAAAATTACATTTTTTTCCTGGCAAAAGTGACTTTAGTACCAAATTTTTCACTTTTACAAGGGAAACCTGGAGTAAATGCACCCCATATTTTGTTACTCATTTTCTCCTAATTATGGCAATACACCATATGTGCTCAGTTCCCGCAGTATTAGTACATAGCAGGGTGTTAAATAGAAACTGCAAAATATGGATTTTGCAGGCAGGCCTGTATAAGCAGACATGGATTTTAGGTGCCATGACACATGTAAATAATTCCTGAGGTCCCCAGAAATTAAAAACCCCAAAAAGTGACCACATTTTGGAAGGTGCACCCCTGTACAAACATTTTAAGGGGTGGAAAGGACAATTTTAACCTGAATTGGCAGAAATGGATTTTAGGTGCCATGGCGCATTTAAAATATTCCTGAGGTCCCCAGAAATTAAAAACCTTAAGAAGTGACCCCATTTCGGAAAGTGTACCTTTACTCATTTTGGGCTAAAAATCATTTTTTCAATTGGTCTTTATTAAAAATATTGATCCGTTCTGTCACAAGGGTTAATTGTCTAGGTGTCTGTATCCTACTTTCACTAGGTCATAAACACTTGTGTAACCTTCAGTATATAGGCAGTACAGTGAGATTGCTGAGAAAGAGGTTCTCTGAACATGTTTATGATGTGGTAAAGCCAGGTTCACACAATTCCTCTGTGGCATCAAAACATTTCTTACAGGTTCATTAAGGAGACATTACACATATGACAGTATATTTCTCGAAAATATTTCTATGAAAATATACAGTATGTAAACCTTTGTGATGAGGGATATGGGAATATAAGGTCTGGAACAGTGAGGCTTTCTGGATTCTGAAATTGCAAACTAGAGCACCGAAGGGCCTAAACCTTTGCTCGGATCTTGTATACTTTGAAATGTTTTAGTTTCTCTCTCTCTAGATTTTCAAAATACAGTCTGAATTATTATGGTGGTGCCATTTTTTGAAACATTGTTTTTTTCAGGTGTACACTGCTGTGACAGGGCTGAAGAAAAAGTTTGCCAAACAGCTTGCAAACTAATTCTCCTTTCAAACAAATCAGAACATGATATTGTTGAAGACCTAATTAGAGAGTGTAAAAAATCTCCTCTTCCTCAAGATCCACTCTGGCAGTGTTTCCTAGAGAGTTCTAGGTCAGTCCAAAATGGGGTCACTGTTGCTCATCAGCCTTCCACAGGACTTGATGGTGCAAAACTTCACTGCTGCTCAAAAGCAAACTCCTCATTGTGTAGGTAAGTGCTTTGGTCTTGCTGTTGTGTATTTAACATTTAATTACAACCTATCACTACACAATGCAGTGCAATCTACAGGCTGCATGTTATAGAGCAGAATGACCTGAGCAGATATATAGTTTTGTGGAAAAAGATTCAGCAAAACTTGTAATTTATACATTGAAATATATGCTGTTTCTGAGCTCAAGAGGGTCCAGGTACTGGAGGTACTGAGCTCAGAAAAACACGACATGCACAAGTGTTAATTGCACAAGTGTGTCTTGTTGTGAACAAGTCCAAATAAACTCTCCCTTTTAATTGGGAGCAGCAGCAGTGCAGTGTGAATGTGAAAAGGGTATGGTATGGATATAGCGGCATGTGGCTGCAATAGTAGTGGCAGCAGAAGTAGCATAGCATGAAACATACAAGGTTGTCTATGGGTAGTGGTGGCAGAAGCTTGGCGTTAAAGGCAACAGGAGATTATCACAGAGAAGCAGCAGCAGCCTTACAGAAAATGCTGCACAGCAGGGTGCAGCAGTGGCATGATGGCGGTGGTGGCATGATGTAGGCAGCAGCAGCCTTACAGAATGTGACATCAGCTGCTCTTCTTCCGCTGTGGTCTCCTGCTGCATGAGTGTCTGCCTCTGTTCTTAGATAAATAGGAGGAGGATGAGATCGTTCATGCTGTAGTTGTCCCTGTGAGATTACAAAGAAATAATACAAGGCTGAGTGCACACCATTATCTCCCACATGGCAGCAGACTTGATTTAATGGTACAGCAGCAACTGTATCGGCAGCAACTTGGCCAGGTAGGATTTAAGCTTGCGTGCCATCAGATTGCTGGGCTTGTAGAGTTATTTTCTGGCCACACATTCCATTATTGATGGCTGATGATGGAGTGGAGAAGGAGGGGGGAGTCTAAGCGGGAGAAGCGTAAAAAGGCCCCGACAATGTGAAAAACACCATACTGCCTGCAGTGCCACTGCAAGGGTTGTAAATCGGCCTGAACCTGGACGACCCCTTTAAGATTGTAATATTTTTAGGTCTTTATGTGCTGTGGGGCACATGTGACTAGCAATATATTTCAGAGCTTTGTGGTCATTATTGTACATAGGAGTGGGCATCTTTAATTATCTCAGGTGCTGTGGCTATATTTGGACATAATTTAAAGAAGGATGAAAATTTACGTCACTCACCCATCTGTAGTTAATGCTACAATATTTTAGACCATCTATGTGAGTAGTCAAATATGAATGCCCAAGGGATATCTGAATAGCGAGAGAGCTGTTTATTACATGTTTTTACATCTCATGTGCATGATAGTTTAATTACCTTAATGTCCCAGTTTTTTTCACACACTGAACAGAGCTTGAACTTTGTGATTGAAGCATGATATTATTTTTACTTATTTTCTCTGATTCTAGGGATTTGTGTACAAAACTTTACAACACAAGCTGGGGAAGCACACAAAACTGGCAAGAGTTTGATCTTTCATGTGAATACAATCCTATGGAGACACAAATGTTAACATGCCTAGCAGATGTGCGAGAACCCTGTCAGCTGGGATGCCGCAATCTCACATACTGTACCAATTTTAACAACCGGTAAAAGTCATTATTAAATATGCTTTGACCTTCTTTGAGGGACACTAATAAAAGTTGTCATCTAGCTGATAGTAAAGTATATTTAATTTTGTTTGCTTTTATTTTTAGGCCAACTGAATTATTTCGAAGTTGTAATGCTCAATCAGACCAAGGAGCAATGAATGATATGAAGCTATGGGAGAAAGGAAGCATTAAGATGCCTTTCATGAATATTCCTGTTCTAGATATTAGGAAATGTAATCCAGAAATGTGGAAGGCAATTGCTTGCTCACTTCAGATTAAGCCGTGTCATAGTAAATCTAGAGGAAGCATCATCTGCAAGTAAGGAGTGTTCATTACCAGGGATGCATGTAGCTTTTCTGCTGACGAAAAGTGAAATGGCAACCACCTCCCCCCCAAAAAAAAATATTGCAGCATTAACAGCTCATTGTGTAACCACATAAAATCTCTTCTCGGGTGATACCAGAGCCTCCACCTGTACATCACTTAAAATCTGTAGTTTTGTTTTACTTTCACTCTGTGGGGTTTTACTGTGCTATCTTCTTTCACTATGTTACTATGTTACTTCAATGGCAATACTTTCTAGGCCACAGTTTGTTGCCCTTCTGCTTCCTCTACCTAACAGAACTAAGTGCTCCTCCAGTCAGAAGAGGTATGGCAACTCATGCTCTCCCCTCTGCATTATGTCCACAATCGTGAGAATAATAGTGTGAATATAGGTATGTACCCAAGTCTGGGGCATTAGCTGTCTAACTCAATTCATCATGGGAGAAGAAAAAAAATATCCGGTTGCCAGTGCTTTCCAAACAAAACCACTTTTATTGGTGATGAGCATTAAAACATTTGAAGTACACATTTCAGGGATTAGCTGTTTTTTCAGATAAGGTCATTACTTACATGAAGAATGTGCTAGTCTATGAAATGCTTAATTGGACTTATTGCTGAATTACCAATAAAAGCAGTTTTATTTGAAAAACCCTGGCACCAGGATATTTTTCTTCTCCACTGTATTTAAAACATCCAGGCTTAGTCCTTTGGTTGAAGTCAATCCACAGAATATAGCAGCAAGGCCAATACCCAACCTCCCATGCTTGTGGCTTTACACAACACCATCAGTTAGAGAAGAACTTCCGCAAATTTTTTTAATCCATGTCCTGCTAGAAATGTACATGATGTAATCTGTAGTGAATGTCATTTTCTTACCAGTGTCTGTATTTTTGACTTATATAATCCTGAAGTTTCTTATCTGTGTCATGTGACTAGGAATTAGACCCACCAACTCACACAAAGACTTATGTGTGGACAGGAAGTCTATTTCTCTATGCATTCCTATGGGAGCCTCACTTTAGGTCTCATAGGAATGAATAGAGCAGTGACTGGCTTCCTGTAATGGGTCAGTTGGAGGTCAGGGAGTTGGTCACATGACCCAGCTACAATAAGAAGAGAAGTTTTTACTTACAGAAACAGTCACTGATAAGAAAATGACATTCACTACAGATTATATCATGCACCTTTCTAACAGGTCAGAGAATAAAAATTTTTGCGGGAGTTCTTCTTTAAGCATTCCACTGCACATTTGCAATCTCTTTTTCTCGCAGGTTTCACCATATGTTGAGCTTAGTGGTATAGCTATAGGGGTTGCAGCGATCACAATTGTCACCAGGACCCTAAGCCAGGGGGCCACAGGGTACACTGCCAGTTACTGTATTTTTCACTTTATGAGATGCAGAGCATCTTATTAAGCGAGTACTAGTAAGTGCTATCATTATGGAATGAGTACCATTATATAATGGAATGTGCGCCAGCTCACTAGTATGCAGAAGGTGGGGAAGTGAAGCACTGCTAGCACTGTACTCACCCAGGGCCGGTTTTAGCCAAAATGTGGCCCTGGGTGGAATTAAAAGTGGGCCCCCAAATTCTGAAGTACTGTATCAACAGTCACATTGATTCACTTGACACAAGGGGAGAAGTCACCACTGTGGCCCACGATTGGTTGCAGGCAGCGTCAAAATGGATGATGACATTCAGGGACCTGAGCAGAGGTTGGAGAGCACCGGAGCTGAGAGCCAGTGTCAGGAAGCAGGTAAGACCCAGTTCATACTTCAGTTATTTGGACATTTATTTCCATTAGTTATTGTGAGCCAAAGCCAGTAGTGAGGCCTGCTCCAGGCAGGGAGCTCGTCAGTAGTAGAATCCAAAAAATGAGGCAGCACTCCAGGCTTGGCGAAGGGTGGTGGACCCGTATTTATTCCCTGCTGCGTTTCAGCCCTGCTCAATGGGGCCTCATTTTTTGGATTCTAGATAGATAGAAAGATATGGAGATAGATAGAAAGAAAGATAGATAGATAGATAGATAGATAGATAGATAGACAGATATGAGGCAGATAGATAGGAGATAGAAAGATAGGAGATAGAAAGATATGAGATAGAATACTACTTATATATCTAATATATACCTAAAGGATTAAGTATATATCGGAAAGGATGGAGGATAAAGTATTCTTAAACTGATACAAGGGAATAACACATCATGCAGGACAACTGTGGAATGCAGGGGCAGCCAGCAGGGGGTCGGAGGACTAAGAGATAACCTTCCCAAACACAGCCAGATCCAAGGAAGCGAAAAAGGCCATACAAAAAAGGCCCTAATCATGCAAAACCCAGAGGAGCTGTTTGCAGACTTTGATAACCAGAGGGTGAAAACGAATGTACTATTCTACACAGAATGCCATCGAGCCTGGTCTGACACTCTGTGTGACCATTACAAGAACATCACAAAATGTGGGATTAACAGTGGGAAGCAGATCAAGGTGAAAGATAGTGATGGTGAAACCTCCCTCACCATCAACGTCTACAATAATGGCACCATCATGGTACAAGGAACTGAGCCCAAACTAGAAGAATTCCAGCAGCTCTTCCCCCACATAAAACAACAAGTAAAGACCATCAGAGACATAAATAATCCAGCTGATGCCTCAGCTCCAGCACAGATGGTCTCCAGGGACAAGTCTGCATTGGGCCCCAGTACCTCACCCCCCTCTGTGGAGACACTTAGAGACTGCCTCTCACTATTGGAAATAGAACTTATCCAATTAAAGGAAGATTTTCCAAAAAAGCCAAAAAGTAATAAATCACAGCGACCAGCTAAGAGAACAGATAGCCAGGCTGAAATCTGAGCACAGTGCAACCTTGTGCGACATCCAGATATCTATTAACACGCTCAAACAAGAGAATGCCCAGCTCAGAGAGGAGGTAACACAACTGAAAAGACTTAATCAACCCCAAAATCTGGAGGAGGCCTCACAAAATGCAGGCACCATCACTAATCCTGTGTAGGCACCTGCCATAACACACGGCGCTCACCCCAAAATGAACTTACCAGAAACCAGTGACAGCCAGAGTCACAGATACCCCACAAACAAATCGACCAACACCCCAGAAACCACCCCTAAACAGAGAAATAAATCCCCCTGCCCAGACATCGTCCTGATTATAGACTCCAGTGGAAAGTACCTCAACACAAAGAGACTCTTCCCTGGGAAACAGGTCACAAAAATCCGCTGCTCAACCATTACGCAAGCCGTGGAGGTTATTAATAATCCGTATTTCATGACCCCAAGCACCTTATCCTACACACCGGCACAAATGATATGCAGCAAGAGGGCACCGCCAACAAACTGTCACAGTTAGCAGAGGCTACCCAGCAAAAAGTCCCCAGCACAAAAATAATCATGTCTGCACTGCTCCCAAGGAAAGACATATCCCCTAGTATAACCCAACAGATCAACACCGAGCTGGCCGCCAATATTACACAAATACCAAATATAAAACTGGCACAACACCCGGAAATTACACTCCGCCACCTGTACGACGACAAACACCTTGATAAACAAGGAGTGAGCCATCTTGCCAAAGAACTTAAGGACCTGGTACTAGACAGACCCCAGAGACCCTGACCTCAAAGAAGCCAAAGCCCAAAAAATAGATGGCAAACCACGGGAAACAATTACCCCAGACCCAGTCCACAAAGATCGCAGAGGTGGAGGAAATCACCGGCAACAAAATGGCAACACACTACAACAGAGAACAGCAGCATGGCGGAAATAAGAACCCTGCTCAGCACACTCTGTAGTAAACTAATGTAACCCTCAAAACAACCCGCTATGTGAAAATGACGCTCTTCACAAGGTATACCGACGCACAATGACATCCCTTACTATCAGCAGCTGGAATATCCAAGGGCTGAACGCTTCAGCTTTTGGTTCCAAACTAAATGATCCAGACTTTAAAGAAAGACTAAAAAACATCGACATCCAAATCCTCTTGGAGACATGGACCCGGGCAAATGATGAATCCCTAGCACCCATGGGCTACAAGGAATTTTCCATCTCTGCCCAAAAAAGCAAGACCACAAAACTGGGCCACTGTTCAGGAGGCATATTAATATGGTACAAGGAAGAGCTTAAAGAGCATGTAAAGGCTAGCAAACGAGGAGACAACCATATCTGGTTAAAAATAAGCAGCTCCATCCTCAGCTGTCAGTATGACATCTACCTCTGTGCAGCATATATCCCTCCTTCAGAGTCCCCCTACTCCAACCCAGACATCTATGAGGTCCTACAAAGGGAGGCTGCCCAATTCCAGTCCCGGGGCAGGGTGCTGATCTACGGTGACCTCAACGCCAGAACTGGCACAGAGCAGGACTATCTGACCTCTGATGGAAACACTTATATCCTGGGCAGCAAGGCCCACTACCTGGACTCTGCACAGACAATAAGAAACAGCTATGATAGAGTTGTTAACAAGAGTGGGAAAGCTCTGCTGAACCTGTGCCGGAGTTTGGGACTGTACATAATGAACGGGCGTATCAGGGGTGACTCTCTAGGATGGTTCACACTAAACTCCCACGTGGGCAGCAGTGTGGTGGACTATGCCATCACAGACGTAGACCCAGCAGACATAAACGCCTTTATAGTCACTCCTGAGACACACCTGTCAGACCACAACCAGATCCTGCTACACATGAGATCCACCGACAAGCCAGCCACACAGCAGCCCCATCAGTCTGGTCTCTACAATCTGCCACCATCCTTTAAATGGGTGAGTCAGTCTGCCACCGAATACACCAATGCGACCAGCCAACCCGAAATCAAAGAACTGCTCACAAACTTTTATATGAGCTTCTATGAGTCAGACCAACAACGGGTCACCCGGGCAGTGAAGGACTTTAATAACATCCTGTACACCATGGCAGAACTAGCAGGTCTGAAACTGAGCAATCTCAAACGACCTAAAAATAGCAAACAGTCCCATAAATGGTTTGACAGTGACTGCAAGGCTCTACGACATTCCCTAAGGGGGACCTCCAACCAAAAACACAGAGACCCCAACAACAGGGATGTGAGGGAGGCCTACGACACTCTACGCAGGAGATACAAACGCACCCTCAGAGAGAAGAAACAGAGGCACCTCTCCCACAAACTCCAGCAGCTCAAGGACTCCCTCCAGGACAACTCATTCTGGGGGACCTGGCGCCATATGGGCACAAACATAGTAACATAGTTTATAAGGCCAAAAAAGACATCTGTCCATCCAGTTTGACCTGTTTTCCTACAAGTTGATCCAGAGGAAGGCAAAAAACCCCTGTGCGGTAGAAGCCAATTTTCCTCACTTTAGGGGAAAAAATTCCTTCCCGACTCCAATCAGGCAATCAGAATTACTCCCTGGATCAACAACAACCCATATCTAGTAACTATAACCTGTAATATTATTACCCTCCAGAAATACATCCAGGCCCCTCTTGAACTCTTTTAGTGAACTTACCATCACCACCTCCTCAGGCAGAGAGTTCCATAGTCTCACTGCTCTTACCATAAAGAATCCTCTTCTATTTTTGTGAACAAACCTTCTTTCCTCCAGGCGCAGAGGATGTCCCCTCGTCATGGTCACTGTCCTTGGGATAAAGAGATCATGGGAGAGATCTCTGTACTGACCCCTGATATATTTATGCATAGTTATTAGATCTCCCCTCAGTCGTCTTTTTTCTAAAGTGAATAACCCTAATTTTGATAATCTTTCTGGGTACTGTAGTCCACCCATTCCAGTTATTACTTTAGTTGCCCTCCTCTGAACCCTCTCCAGCTCTGCTATGTCTGCCTTGTTCACAGGAGCCCAGAACTGTACACAGTACTCCATGTGCGGTCTGACTAGTGATTTGTAAAGTGGCATGACTATGTTCTCATCACGGGCATCTATGCCCCTTTTGATGCAACCCATTATCTTATTGGCCTTGGCAGCAGCTGTCTGACACTGGTTTCTGCAGCTTAGTTTGCTGTTCACTAAAATTCCTAGGTCCTTTTCCATGTCAGAGTTACCCAATGTTTTACCATTTAGTATGTACTGGTGACTTGCATTATTCCTTCCCATATGCATAACCTTACATTTGTCAGTGTTAAACCTCATCTGCCACTTATCTGCCCAAGCCTCCAGTCTATCCAGATCCATCTGTAGCAGTGCATTGTCCTCTTCTGTGTTAATTACTTTACACAGTTTAGTGTCATCTTCAAAAATTGATATTTTACTGTGCAAGCCTTCTACAAGATCATTAATAAATATATTGAAGAGAATAGGGCCCAATACTGACCCCTGTGGTACCCCACCAGTTACAGTGACCCAATCTGAGTATGTACCATTAATAACCGCCCTCTGTTTTCTATCACTGAGCCATTTACTTACCCACATACAGACATTTTCTCCAAGGCCAAGCATTCTCATTTTATATACTAACCTTTTATGTGGTACAGTGTCAAATGCTTTGGAGAAGTCCAGATATACAGTACGACATCCATTGATTCCCCGCGGTCAAGTCTACAACTTACCTCCTCATAGAAACTGATTAAATTGGTTTGACACGACCGATCCCTCATGAAGCCATGCTGATATGGAGTTATTTGCTTATTTTCATTGAGGTACTCCAAGATAGCATCTCTTAGAAAACCCTCAAACAGTTTACCCACTACAGATGTTAAACTTACCGGCCTATAGTTCCCGGGCTCTGTTTTTGGACCCTTTTTGAATATTGGCACCACATTTGCTATGTGCCAATCCTGTGGAACACTGCCTGTCAGTATAGAGTCCTTAAATATTAAGTATAAGGGTCTGGCAATGACATTACTTAATTCTCTTAGGATACGTGGGTGTATGCCATCCGGTCCTGGCGATTTGTCTATTTTAATCTTTTTAAGACGCCCCAGTACTTCTTCCTGGGTCAGACAGGACACTTTTAAAGGGGAATTCATTTTTATATTCTACATTTCATCTGACAGTTTATTTTCCTCAGTGAATACAGTGGAGAAAAAAATATTTAAGAGTTTTGCTTTCTCCTCATCACTCTCTGCTACTCCCCCCTCATTACTCTGTAAGGGGCCGACATCCTTCATATTTATACTTTTTAGTATTTATATAATTGAAGAACATTTTAGGGTTAGTCTTACTCTCTTTAGCAATTAGCCTTTCAGTCTCTAGTTTAGCTGCTTTTATTTGTCTTTTACAAATTCTATTTTTTTCCTCATAGTTTTTCAATGCTTCCTCGCTCCCCTCCTGTTTTAGTGATTTAAATGCTTTCTTTTTGTCATTTATTGCTTTTTTTACAGTTCTATTTATCCACATTGGTTTTTTCTTGTTTCTTATCATTTTATTCCTATATGGTATGTACCTCTCACAATTAGATATTAGGATGCTTTTAAAAATATCCCATTTTGTGGCTGTATTTTTATTTTCGAGGATTTTGTCCCAGTTAGTTAGACCTATGGCCTCTCTTAGATGGCTAAATTTTGCATTTCTGAAGTTTGGTATTTTTGTTCCTCCCTGAAGAAATGCTTTTTTTAATGACAATTTAAAGGTTATTATTTTATGGTCACTGTTACCCAGGTGTCCCCCAACCTGCACATCTGTTGTTCTGTCAGGTCTATTGGTTAATACGAAGTCCAGTATGGCCGTCCCTCTAGTCCGGTCCTGAACCAGTTGGGAAAGGTAATTGTCTTTGGTTATTGCCAAGAACCCTTTTTCCTTTATGAGATATACAGGTTTCAGTTTCCCAGTCTATATCTGGGTAGTTGAAGTCCCCCATAATAACAACCTCATTCTGATTTGCCGCCTCGTCTATTTCATTTAGAAGTCGATTTTCTGTGGCCTCTGATACATTAGGTGGTTTATAATAAACTCCTATTAGTATTTTATTATTGTTTTTGGCTCCATTTATTTCTACCCACAGTGACTCCACATCTTCATGTCCCTCACTTATATCTTCCCGGATTGTGGGCTTTAGACAGGACTTTACATAAAGGCAGACCCCTCCTCCTCGTCGGTTTTGACGATCCTTTCTAAAAAGATTGTAACCCTGTACATTAACTGCCCAGTCATAGCTATCATCCAGCCATGTCTCAGTTATTCCCACTATGTCATAGTCCTCCTCACACATCACTAATTCCAGTTCACCAATTTTATTAGTTAGGCTTCTGGCATTAGTGTACATACACTTAAGAGGTCTATGTATATTTTTTACCCCGTTTGTCAATTTACTATTACTTATTAAATGAATATCCGGGGTTCTTGGGTTACTTTCGTTGTATTGCACAGTCTTCTCCCTACATTCCTTACTAACCCCAGCCCCCACTAACCCCCCACTTTTCCTTCCTATGACCCACTCTCTATCTACACTATCTACCCCCTTATTAGTATGGGCACCCACCCTCCCCCCAGATCATAGTTTAAAAGCTCCTCCAGCCGTCTAACCATTTTTTCCCCCAGGGCAGTTGCACCCTCCCCATTAAGGTGCAGCCTGTCCCTACTGTAGAGTCTGTAGCCGACAGAGAAGTCGGCCCAGTTCTCCATGAACCCAAATCCTTCCTTCCTGCACCAGCCTCTGAGCCACTTATTTAACTCCCTAATCTCCCGTTGTCTCTCTAGTGACGCTCGTGGCACTGGTAGTATTTCTGAAAACACTACCTTGGAGGTCCTGGACTTTAGCTTCTCACCTAGTTCCCTAAAATCATTTTTAAGGACCTTCCATCTCCCCCTGACTTTGTCATTGGTGCCAACGTGTACCATGACCGCCGGGTCTTCCCCAGCCCCACCCAGCAATCTGTCAATCCGGTCCGCAATATGCCAAACTCGAGCACCCGGGAGACAACACACTGTTCGGCATTCACGGTCTCGGCGACAGATGACCCTGTCTGTCTTCCTAATAATAGAGTCCCCTACCACCATTATCTGTCTGTCCTTTGCTGCTCTCCTTTTCCCATCCTTCCTGCAGCGGTCATCCTCCTGGTTTCTAGGAGAAATGGCCTGCTGCAGTGTCGCTGGTCCTGGGCTTTCATCCCTAATATCAGCCAAACAGGCATATTTACTAGGGCGTTCCAGCTCAGGACTAGCCTCCCTGGCACTTTTCCCTCTACCCCTTCTTACTACATTTACCCAGCTGCTGACTTGATAGTCCTGCTCTTGCCCATCTCCATCCTCCTCCTCTTCACTGACCCCAGCCAGTGCCTGAACTGTGAGGTCTAAGCCTCTCTCCAGGTGTTCAATGCCCCTAAGTATGCCAAGCTGCTTATTTAGATCCAAGATCTGGGCTTCCAAATATGCAACGTGATTGCATCTAGTGCAAATGTATTCACCCTCGAATGGCTCTTCAAGGCATGCATACATTGCACAGGACACACACTTAGTAGCATTGTCCATGGAGCACCTGCTAGATGAGGATATACAGTACAGTACAGAAAAACAGTAAATATGTGATAAGGTCCGGTTTTGCTGTAGTTAAAGGACCAGCTCAGATCAAGTTACCAACAAACAAGGAAAATCCCTCCAACCTTACTTTTTCCTCCTTGTCTTAAACTCCGGTTCTTTAAACTCCACTTATACACAGCCCACTTACACAGCAAGCTCAATGTCAGAGAGCCCAAGAAAAACTCCCTCCACATTCAAAATGGCAGCATCTGGCTCAGCTACTTCAGAGACCTCTACAAAAACATCCCTGAAGAAGACCAAACCCCGGAACAGCAACAGATAACTGTAAAACTGAGGGACATGGAGGAGGCCATCAAGAACTTCCAGAACCCTCTGGACTCACCAATGCACAGAGATACAGGAAAGAATCTCCCTCCTGAAAGGCAAAAAGGCCAGCGGTACTGATGGAATCCCGCCAGAGATTATTAAATACAGCCCCCCAGACATACACATTGCACTGGCAAAATTATTCACCCTCGTCCTCAGTGCGGGACACTTCCCCCAAGAATGGAACCAAGGCCTCATAACACCCATCTACAAGAATGGGGACCAATATGACCCAGCCAATTACAGAGGGATCTGCGTCAGCAGCACTCTGGGGAAACTGTTCAACAGCATCATCAATAAAAGAATACTCACCTTCCTCACACAGCATGAGGTCCTCAGCAAAAGCCAAGCCGGGTTCATGCCAAACCACCGCACTACTGACCATATCTACACCCTGCATAGCCTCATCAAGACACACGTCCATGACACCAAACGTGGCAAAATATTTGCCTGTTTTGTGGACTTTAAGAAGGCGTTTGACTCGGTGTGGCACCCGGGCCTGTTCCTGAAACTATTGGAGTGTGGAATAGGAGGGAAAACTTATGATGTCATCATGAGCTCATACACCAGGAACCAATGCAGCGTGAAAGTGAACGGGAAGTGGACGGCTTATTTCCAGCAGGCCTGAGGGGTCAGACAGGGCTGCAGCCTGAGCCCAGCTCTCTTCAATATCTACATCAATGAATTGGCTACAGCTCTGGAGGCCTCCTCAGCACCAGGCCTCCCCCTGCATGACCACAAGGTGAAGTTCCTGCTGTATGCCGATGACCTCCTGCTGCTGTCCCCAACAGAGAGAGGCCTCCAAGACAGCCTGGCAGTACTGGAAAAATTCAGCACCACATGGGCACTACCCATCAATCATAAGAAGACCAAAGTCATGGTGTTCCAGAGGAAGGGCCAGAATAAAGCCTCCATTCCTTCCTTCACATTAAATGGCTCCACACTGGAGAAAACCAGCAGCTACACCTACCTGGGGTTCGAGCTTAACCAATCAGGGAGCTTCAAAGCAGCAATAGAAACACTGAAAGGAAAACCCTGCAGAACCTTCTACTCCATCAGAAGGCAACTGTACCACCTCAAACCACCAGTGAGGGTCTGGCTGAAAATATTTGATGGTGTCATCGCCCCGATCCTGCTCTATGGCAGTGAGGTGTGGGGCCCATCCACCTACCCAGACCAGTCAAAGTGGGATTCCAGCCCAACAGAGACCTTCCATCTAGAGTTCTGCAAATACCTTCTCCAAGTCCATCGCAGCACCTCCAACATGGCGTGCCAGGCAGAGCTGGGCAGGTTTCCATTATGGCTCATAGTGCAGAAGAGGGCAATATCATTCTGGGCGCACATACAGGACAGCAGCCCTGGCTCTTACCACCACCAAGCCTGGCTGAGCCTCAGGGCCCAGAGCAAACCCTATGGTCTCCAACCGAGTGACAGCTGCCTGTCCAACCATAACCCCCAACATGCCCTGAACAAAGCACAAATAAAGGGGGTGATAGAGAGCTGCAAGGAGTGATACATAGAGGAATGGGGAAGCGAAATAGACACCAACCAGAAACTCACCATATACCAATCACTGCAAAGGGACTACACCATGGCGCCCTACCTGGAGAGGATACCCCACCACAAACACAGACAGACCCTGAGCCTGTACAGACTGAGCGTCCACAGCCTGGAGATGGAGACGGGGCGGTACAGGTAGACATACAAGCCGCGGGAAGGAAGACTCTGCCAGCACTGCGAGCAGGGGGCCCTGGAGGACGAGGCCCACTTCCTGCTACACTGCAGCAAATACTCACCCATGAGGGCCACGTACTTCCAGAGACTCTCCATTCACATACCGGACTTCACCTCCATAGATGAGCAGAGAAAACTCCACATCCTACTGGGAGAAGAGGAGTCAACTGTGGAGATCGCTGCCCAATATGTCTCCACCTGCCACCGACTAAGAGGAAGATGAGACACCATGGACTATTATACCCCTATACTGCCCCTACACCATGGACTATTATACCCCTATACTACCCCTACACCATGGACTATTATACCCCTATACTGCCCCTTTAACCTAACATCCACCCCCTAATTCCCACATCAAACCCCCCTCCACAATACCTATTATTTCTTTTTGCTTTGGCAATGCTAAATGTTTTACTTGGATGTGGCAATAAAGCATTATTGAATTGAATTGAATAGAAAGACTATACTGTAGATAATAGATAGGTATGAGATAGATGATAGAGAGAGATATTAGATAGATAGATACGAGATAGATAGATAATAGATGGATATAAGCGAGATAGATAGGTAGATAGATAGGTAGATTGATAGATAGATAGATGATAGATAGGAGATAGAGATGATATAGATAGATAGATAGATAGATAGATAGATAGAATAGAGAGAGAGATATTAGATAAATAGATATGAAATAGACAGATGATAGATAGACAGTTAGATAGATATAGAAGATATAGATAATAGATAATAATAGATGGATATTAGATAGATTACATTATATACAGTGGGGTAGTGGGGTGTAGAGAACATGTCCTGTACATTCTCTGCAGGCTGCCTCCCCTCCTGTACCTATCAGGGTAAATCTGCCAACAAGCAGCCCCTGTAATTTACTGGAACACATAGAGGGGACCATCAGCATATTTGTCAGGTCATAAGTGGGGGGGGGACTTCTGATTTCACCAGTACACTCTGGAGCAGGAGTCCAATACATTCAATGTGCAGGGTGTCAGGACCGGCAGTCATTGCACCCATTCTGCTGGTCCTGCCCCTGACTCTGGTGGCGAGGTGGTTGCCCGGGGTCAGGCTTCGTCCGCTATTTCGGCAGGCTCCTCCTCCAGCCGGCTGTCTCTGGCTGTGGATGCGCGTCCCAGGGAGGGGACGCGCGCAACGGTCATAAGTGCCAGGGACGTGGCTGGTGCGCACTCTCGCTCGCGGACTGTTACTGGTTGCCGGAAAACGTGAGCAATATAGTGTCTGTTTATTTTCTGTTCATTGGTATCTCATGAGTTAAGTTTTTGTTTCTCCTCCCAGTCAGCTGGTTGGGTGGGGTCTGCTAGGTATTTAAGGCCCTATAACTTTTACCTAGCTGCCAGTGTTTGGAGTTTCCTTGCTACTACCTGGTTTGACATTCTTGCTCTGCAGTTTAGACTCTTTATGGTTTTTGACCCTTGGCGTGTTTTTGACTACTTCTCTCTGCTTGCTGATTTTGTTCCTGACGTACTCTCCTGGTTTTGACGCGGCTACCTGACTACCCATTTGGTTCTTGTTTGTCTGTCTTGTTTGTCTTCCCATCCCCCGCACTTTTGTTAGTGTATTTCCAGTCTTCAGGTTGTCGGCTCAGGGGTTAGCCTGAGCAGGCAATAGGCAGGGAAAGGGGTTGGGATTAAGCTTAGGGATCACTTACCCCTTATCTGTGTATCCCAGCCCTGACACAGGGCCTCAGGTGAGAGAGAGAGGAAGGGGGCGGGGCCAAGCTCTGCCTGACTGCTGTGGAGCCGGTGCTATGTATGCAGCACCCAGCTCCTCACTACAGCAATGAGAACCCTGTGGGCTACAGTGGGCGGGAGACCAGGGACCAGCGCTCCTTACTCTGCTGTCAGTGCTCTTCTCAGGTGCATTAGCCCTCTTTCTTCCACATGTGTCTGGGCAGCTCAGCAGGGGCCCCTTAGAGGATCGGGGCCCTGGGCAATTGCCCTGTTTGCCCCACCCTAACGCCAGCCCTGTACTCACCCCTCCCTCGGCTTCTCTGGTGCTGCACTGTGCTGACTGCATACACCATCAGGATGTAGTGTGCACCCTATGACCACCTCACACAGAGAAGATCAGGGAGCGTGACTGCAGGAGAGACAGCCGGACCTGCAGTGTAGCAGAATAGGTAAGTGAATTTATTTATTTTGGCTCTGATCTGAGCAGGGGCGGACACAGACAGCAGAGGGCCTCTGGGCAAGGAATGTACCTGGGCCCTCCTCCTTAGGACATAACCCCTTCTCCCCCCTACTCAGCCCCTCTGACATTTCATGCTCTGATGCTTTGCCCTGCCGCGTGCTGTAAAGCAAAGGGCAAGGGCTGTTTTGTTTACATTTTTACACTGCTAAGCAGGGACGTCACCGGCACTGATGTGCAGCTTTACAGGCTAGGGTGGCAATAAAGCCCGTTGATTAGAGCCGGTGACATCATCGGTCTCACTGGTAGGCGGAAGTCCCCCCCCATAGTGCCCCCAGTGGTAATAAGGCTCCCTACAGTGCCCTCAGTACTAATAAGGTCCCCCATAGGGCACCCCTAATAGAAATAAGGCCAATCTATAAGGCACTTCTATAGAGCCCTCAGTAGTAATGCCGCCACCACTGCCCACAGTATGTATAATGTTCCCAGCAGTGCACCCTGTAATTATAATGCCTCCTGCCATACCTCCTAGAGTTATAATATTCTATATATAAATAATATTCTATATATAAATATATATATACATTTTAATGCTTTGTCCTCTCCCTCCAGTCTTCTATACCATGCAGTCCCACGTAAATAATATCACTACTCTCCTTCCAGTCTTTTATACCATGCAGTCCCATGTAAATAACACCAGTCCTCTCCCACCCGCTTTCTATATGATACAGTCCCATGTAAATAACCTCTCTTCCTTAACCCCTTCAACCCCGGGCCTGTTTTCACCTTCCTGACCAGGCCATTTTTTGCAAATGTGACATGTGTCACTTTATGTGGTAATAACTTTGGAACGCTTTTATTTATCCAGGCTATTCTGAGCTTAATTTCTCGTCACATATTGTGCTTCACGACAGTAGTAAATTTGTGGCAAAATATTTCATTTTTATTTTTTTAAAAAATGCCAAATTTACCAAAAATTTTGAAAAATTAGCAAATTTCCAAGTTTCAATTTCTCTACTTTCAAAATACATAGTAATACCTCCAAAAATAGTTATTATTTTACATTCCCCATATGTCTACTTTATGTTGGCATCATTTTATAAATGTCATTTTACTTTTTTAGGACGTTAGAAGGCTTAGGAGTTTAGAAGCCATTTTTCAAATTTTCAACAAAATTTCCAAAACCATTTTTTAAGCACCAATTCAGATATAAAGTGATTTTGAGGGGCTTACGTAATGGAAACCACCCATAAATGACCCCATTTTAGAAACTACACCCCTCAAATTATAAAAAACTGCCGTTACAAACTTTGTTAACCCTTGAGGTGTTCTACAAGAATTAAAGAAAAATGGAGGTGAAATTTCAAAATTTCATTTTTTTGGTAGATTATTCATGTTAATTTTTTTCTTGCAACACAGCAAGGGTTAACAGCAAACTAAACCTCAATATACATTACTCTGATTCTGCAGTTTACAGAAATACCCCATATGTGGTGGTAAATGTCTCTATGGGTTTGTGGCAGTGGTCAGAAGGAAAGGAGCGCCATATGGATTTGGAGGCAGATTTTGCTAGAATGGTTTTTAGGCACCATTTTGTAATTGAGAGACCCTGACGTACCCCTACAGTGGAAACCCTCAAAAAGTGACCTCATTTTGGAAACTACACCCTTCAAAGAATATATTAAGGGGTGTACTGACCACTTTGACCCCCTAAGCGTTTTAGGAAATTTGGAAACACTTGGCTGTGAAAATGAAAAGTTTCATTTCTTCCAATAAAATGTTGCTTTAGCCCCAAATGTTTCATTTTCACAAGGGGTAACAGGAGAAAAGTACCCCATAATTTGTTCCCATTTTCTCCTGAATATGGCAACACCCCATATGTGGTGGTAAACCACTGTGGGGACGCATGGCAGGACAGGGAGAACAGAAGGAGTGCCATATGGATTTTACAGCACAGATTTTGATGGATTGGTTTGCGGGAGCCATTGATTTTTATTTTTTTGAGTTATTGTCTTATGTGGGGGATCATTTTTTGCAGGATGAGGTGACGTTTTCATTGGTACCATTTTGGGGTACATAAGACTTTTTGATCGCTTGGTATTACCCTTTTTGTGAGTCAAGGTGAAAAAATAGCTGTTTTGGCATAGTATTTTTTAAAAAATTTTTTACAGAATTCACCTGAGGGGGCAAATCATGTGATATTTTTATAGAGCAGGTTGTTACGGATGCAGTGATACCCAATATGTCTACCATTTTTATTTTTGTTAAATTTTACACATTAGATTTATTTTTGAACAGAATAAATTAAAATTTTTTTACAGCATTCACCTGAGGGGGCAAATCATGTGATATTTTTATAGAGCAGGTTGTTACGGACGCGGCGATACCCAATATGTCTACCATTTTTATTTTTGTTAAATTTTACACATTAGATTTATTTTTGAACAGAATAAAATCTTTTTTGTGCTGCCATTTTCTGAGAGCCATATTTTTTTTATTTTTCTGGCGATTGTCTTAGGTAGGGTCTCATTTTTTGCGGGACGAGATGACAGTTTGGTACCATTTTGGGTTAAATACGCCTTTTTGATTGCCTGCTATTATACTTTTTGTGAGGCAAGAGGGAAAAAAATGGCTGTTTTGGCATAGTTTTAAAAAAAAAAAAAATGTTTACAACATTCACCTGGGGGGCCATATCATGTAATATTTTTATAGAGCAGGTTGTTACGGATGCGGCAATACCCAATATGTCTAACATTTTTATTTTTGGAAAGTTTTACACATTAGATTCATTTTTGAATAGAATAAAATCTTTTTTTTGTGTTGCTATTTTCTGAGAGCCATATTTTTTTTATTTTTTGGGCGATTGTCTCAGGTAGGGTCTAAATTTCTGCGGGACGAGATGACGGTTTGATTGGTACCATTTTGGGGTAAATATGCCTTTTTGAGCGCCTGTTATTACACTTTTTGTGAGGCAAGAGGGAAAAAAATGGCTGTTTTGGCATAGTTTTTAAAAAAATGTTTTTACAACATTCACCTGGGGGGCCATCTCATGTAATATTTTTATAGAGCAGGTTGTTACGGACGTGGCGATACCCAATATGTCTAACATTTTTATTTTTGGAAAGTTTTACACATTCATTTTTGAACAGAATAAAATCTTTTTTTTTGTGTTGCTATTTTCTGAGAGCCATATTTTTTTTATTTTTTGGGCAATTGTCTCAGGTAGGGTCTAAATTTCTGCGGGACGAGATGACGGTTTGATTGGTACCATTTTAGGGTGAATAGGTCTTTTTGATCGTGTGGTATTACACTTTTTGTGAGGCAAAGTGAAAAAAAATGGCTGTTATGGCATCGTTTTTTAAAGAAAAAATTTACAGCATTCGCCTGGGGGTCCATCTCATGTTATATTTTTATAGAGCAGGTTGTTATGGACACGGTGATACCCAATTTGTGTATCATTTTTATTTTTGGAAAGTTTTACACATTAGATGCATTTTTGAACAAAATAAAATATTTTTTTGTGTTGCCATTTTCTGAGAGCCATATTTTTTTCTATTTTTCTGGCGATTGTCTTAGGTAGGGTCTCATTTTTTGTGGGACAAGATGACGGTTTGATTGGTACCATTTTGGGGTACATACGCTTTTTTGATCGCCTGCTATTACACTTTTTGTAAGGGAAGGTGACCAAAAAATGTCTGTTTTGGCAGTTTTTTTGTTGTTTTTTTTTACTGCGTTCACCTGGCGGGGTGGATGATGTGATATTTTTATAGATCCGGTCGATAGGGACGCGGCGATACCTAATATGTTTACCTTTTTTTAACTTTTTTTTACAATTTTTTTTTTTTACTTTTTTTTGGAAAATGGCGGTTTTTTTTTACTTGAAACTTTTATTATTTTTTTTAAACTTTATTTTTTCACTTTTTTCACTTTTTTTCACTTTATTAAACTTTTGGGGGTCTGATCCCCTTTACAATGCATTACAATACTGTTGTATTGTAATGCATTGGCTGTAAGTGTATTACTCAATGTAATACACTTACAACCTGCTTCCTGTGCGATCCAGGGGGTTAGGATCACACAAACAGCCTGTCTCCTTTTAAACCATGTGACTGATCACATGGTCATGACATCATTGAAGGTCCTTGCAAGCTATGGTGAATGGAGTGTTTCTTCTCTGCCTGGTCCTGTCAATCAACAGAGCCTCTAGGAGCAGAGGTAACGCCCCTTGCACCTAGAAGCCTTATTAGCATAAAATAAAAGTTAATTTTATATAAAAATGGGGGCACCAGTAAATAAAACAGATATATATTTGGAATCAGGTGACATTAGCACATCTCTAATGTCAGCCTGATTCATACCGAAAAAACTGGTGACAGAAACCCTTTAAAAACAACTTTTATACATGTTAGAGCAGGGGTAGGCAACATCCGGCACTCCAGCTGTTGTGAAACTACAACTCCCAGCATGCCTACTTACTCTGCTCTTCTCAGAACTCTCACAGAAATGAATAGAGCATGCTTGGAATTGTAGTTTCACAACAGCTGGAGTGCCGAAGGTTGCTGATCCCTCTGTTAGAGTGATGATAGAGTCCTGTTAGAGGGATGTGAGGGATGAAATCTGATTGGTTGCTATGGGCAACTAAGCCAGTCTTCCATTACACCATTCTCCCCCTTATGTCCATTTAGGAACTTTTCAATGGTTTTAAATTAATTTCCTTCCAATGCTATTTTTCCTCCTTTTATATAATTATATCATTGGTATAGAATCCTTGTATTGTGGAAGGCAAAAAAGCAATTATTCTGGCACTTTAACAAATACACCAGACAGTGTCTAGCAGTGAAAACATTAAATTACATAATGTACTTTATGGGATGCAGCCGCTTATCTTCCTCATAAGTTATGTTCACATCCGATCACCTTCACCATTTTTTATTATTTTTTTTGCAAATGGCAAGAAAGGATAACAATTTTGTTGTCTGCAGCTCACTGTAAAGATATTATACAGCTCCTAGTGAAATCAATGGAAAATACAGTATATGGGTGAAAAGTGAAATTAATGTTGTATTCTTTGAATATTTTTTCTTGAAGAACCGATTGTGTTGAGATACTGAGAAAGTGTGGTGACCACAGTAAATTCCCAGAAAGTGACACTGCAGAAAGCATATGTGAACGACTGTCTTCCACTCATGACACTGACGACTGTATTCCACTGGATACTTATCTCCGTAAGTTGCTCAAGTATCCTTTGTGTTAATTTATTTAATGAAAGCTCTCATTTATTTTATTTTAGTTAAAATAGATGTATTTATATAGAAAATAATGTGCTTGAATTTTTAAATGTGATAACTATATATTTTCTGTTATTAAAAACATTTCTCAGGCAGCAATATTGGAGGCACACACTTATTCTGGTATTCTCTGCATACACAGAGCAGCAAGGTATACGTGCTGTATGTCAGCTGGGTTAAATGGGAGCAATTAACTGAGATACAGTATGTCATAGGTTATTACAGTCTCCAGGAAGTGGTAGGAAGTAAACCAGCCAAGGAAGTACAGGGAGCATGCACACACAGCTGTATCTGTGTATATAATGTATAGTTGCCATCAGTCCCTAATTTTCAGAGGCAGTCCTGGCCATTTTGGGTTGTTATGGACCCAAATGGGCAGGGATTGTGTAAATCCTGCCCAGAAGTGGATGTTACTGTCCGGTTTGGGGGATGTGCCCCAAATTTATGACAGAAATTTGTCCGTAAGTATGGCAGTGCAGTCTGTTGTGTAGTGTGGAGTGGAGTGTTGCTATCCTGCATTTTCAATGCCTCCAGCCTAGGCCACCTTCTAATTATTATAAGAGTACTTTGACCATCCTGTCCAGGTTTAGACTTTAGGTTTTTGGTGGTGTTTTTTGGCACATTTGTATTTTTTTCACCTGCATTTTTTTGCACCATTTTTTGTGACAAAAATGCAAACTCCAAATTTTGTATATGGGTATATGGGAAACTTGAAACACAGGTCACACAGGTGTGAATAAGTAAAATAAGAAAAAAACTAAAGAAAACCCCACCAAAATTAAATAAACTATATTAACCCCAGGTGTTTTTTTTCCATTTTCATTTTGCACTCACTGCCTTCACACAGCCATAACTTTTTTATTTTTCTGTTCACATAGCTATATGAGGGCTTGTTTTTTGCGGGGCAAGTTGTACTTTCCAACACCACCATTTAATATTGCATATGATGTAGTGGCAAGTGGAAGGAATTCCAAATACTTTCATTCTACTGATCAGTACGAATCCGGCGATATGTATAGTTTTTCTTGCGTTTTGATAGTGATAAAATAATTATAAAGTTGGAAATTTTTTTTATTTTTAATTTTTTGTCATATTTTGACCCCTATAACTTTTTGGTATTTATATGTACAGAGCTGTATGGGGGCTCATTTTTTGCGGGGCGATCTGAACTTTTTATTTATACCATTCTGAGGTGTGTATGACTTTTTGATCGCTTTTTATTTATTTAATTTTTTTTAGAAAAAAAGTGACAAAAATGGCGAATCGGCCATTTTGACGCTGTTTTCCGTATGGGAAAGAAATTTTTATATTTTTATAATATGGGCATTTTCGCACATGGTGATACCCATGATTTGTATTTTTTTAATTTTTTAAATACTTTTATTTTTATTTTCGGGAAACCCCCTTTCCCGAAAATAAAAATAAAAGTGTTAAAAGAATAAAAAAATACACATCATGGGTATCGCCATGTGCGAAAATGCCCATATTATAAAAATATAAATTTGATAAATATAGATTTGAACTTTTACGTTTTTTTAATTTTTTCCATAGGGAACTATAACAATCATTTGATTGCTTATATCATAGACTCCAATGCATTAGCATTGGAGTCTATGAGGATTTTAATGCTTTCCTATGGAGCCCTATTACACAGAAGGGCTCCATAGGAAAGCCTATGCAGCAGCCTCCTGACATTCACTATGACAGGGGCTGCTGCAGGCACGCTCCGACTCCTCCGATCGCCACACGGGGGAGCCGGAGCAACACCGGAAGAGCGCACTTCTGGTGTTTGCTGCCTTCGGGTGCCGTGGTCAGGATTGACTGTGGCATCTGAGGGGTTAAATGTCCCCGATCGGCATTACTGCAGGTCGCGTACATGAGCCACGGGTGACTGCTGTATGAATCAGCTGTTCACCAGCGGCCATGGGCGCCATGTTTAAAGACCCGGTACTAGTACGGCGCTGGTCGGGAAGGGGTTAATATTCAAAACCTTATTTAACCATCTCCAATAAGTCTCTGTGAGATCTGCATATATCTGTAGCTCTCACTCCTGAGATCTAAAAGATTTTCATCAATTATTAAAGACATTTTTGCATAGTGAATGTCGTCTTAAATGAGCATTTTCAATTACTGTACACATGGGCGGTTTGGTGCCTATGTTATGGACGCAATATCCTGACAAGGGTTAACTTGCCTGACAAAAAAGCACTAAAACATATACTTTATTAAATATTATCATTAAAAAAAGAAAAGCAATTAATATCTTGCCCACATATAGTCAATTCAGGCAAGGCAGAGAGTCAGTGGGTATCAGGATATCAGTAAAAATGCATCTCTCCTTGTCCCAGTTTTACAATTCAGTTGTCTGTACTGGCATATATATCAGGTATGCACGAGTAAGCCCTCTCACACACGACCGTGGAACACGGTCCGGTACGGGCCGTAAAAGCCCGGACCATGCTCCCTCGGAGGACGGGAGCGCACGGCGTCATTGGTTGCTATGACACCGTGCGCTTCCTGAGGCCGCCGCTGTACAGTGAAACACTGTACACGAGCGTGTACAGTGCTCACTGTCTAATATGCTCAGTGATCACTGCTCCCAGTGATTGCGGCACCTGAGGGGTTAACTGCAGTGTATCGCAGCTCCCTTTCTGACTGGTCGGGTGCCGGCTATGTGATCCTGCGCCGGCACCCGCCCCTGTTCTTGTATAAATGATAGTAATGTTCATTGGTGGCGTAGTGCGAACCCCCCCCCCCCCAACGCCCCAGTATTAAATCATTGGTGGCAGTGGCCACAGGCGCCCCCCCCTTCCCCTCTTCATTGGTGGCAGTGGAGATTCCGATTGGAGCCCCAGCAGTGTAATCGCGGGGCCACGATCGGTTACCATGGCAACCAGGATGCTACTGAAGTCCTGGCTTCCATGTTAAGCTCCCTGCTACACTATGAACAAAGCATAGGGCAGCAGGGAGAGTGTAAGTCCTATGCACCCTAATAGAGCTCTACAAGGACAAGGAAATAAAAGTAAAAAAAAAAAAATAAAAAAAAAATACCAAAATACTCCAAAACAAGTTTAAATTCCCCCTTCCCAATTTTACATATAAAATATATAAAGAATAAATAAACATATTAGGTATCGCCACGTCCCAAAAATTAAAATATTAAAAAATATCTCCTATGCGGTCAAAGCCATAACAGAAAAAATAAATAAATAAAAAACACATGATTCTGCATTTTTTTTGTCACCTTGTCCCCCCCCCCCCAGGATAGGACTGTTCTATAGGAGATTCTATATTAACTACATATAAAGTGCATACAAAATGACCAAACACAAACATGCTAAAAGTGTATACCAAAAACAGGGGCGCTAAAGAGCATATAACCCAAAACACCAAACAATTGACACCATAAATATAACATACATAATTCATTATTAATATATATATCACAATGTAAATCCTTCAGCAAATACAAAAAACACAACAGTCAAAGCATGATCCAGCCACCAAAAAATGAAAAAATGACGTAAAGGTAAAAAACTTTTATATGTTGTGTGCAGCTTAAAGTGCATTTTAGTACATAGACTCATTCCAATTCACAAGGCCCATAGCTAAGCGAAGACAAAGACTCCCATTAGGTACAACCAAAATAGAACCTGCAAATAAACAGACAAAACAACTGTTAAAAACAGGAGTTAAAAACACCATTAAAACCACAGGCAAAAGCCCAGTGGAACACAGGCAAACAAGGAGATCCTATCAACTCGATCAAAAATGTACATGTGAGTACCAGAAAACACACAAAGGCCATCATTCTATAAGAAGGGAGCAAAGCCTATATGCTCATTCAAACCAGTCGGCGCCACCGTTTTGAGAATCTGGATCCATTTGGTTTTGTGACAAAAGTTTCTTCCAGTCATCACCTCGTTTTGAAATAAAAACACGATCAATTCCAATAAACCTCAAAAGATCTGCATTGCAGTCGTGGTACTTGCGAAAGTGCCGTGGGATTGTCTTAAGTGTGAATATGTCATAAACTTCCTTTGCAGCTTCTATACCAACGACATGTTCCCGAACACGACGTTTGAATTCGCGTGAAGTCAAGCCAATGTAGATTAACCTACATGGACATGTTGCATAGTAGATGATACCTGACGTGGAACAATTAATAGAATGAGTAATTCTGTGCTCCTTGGTACCATCAGAATTCAGAAAATGTGTCGCACGATCGACATTGTTGCATGCAACACATCGATTACAAGGTTTACAACCCCATTGTGATTTGAGGATGCCAGGAATAATCAAAGGCTTAGGCCCGGAGTAGTAACTCCTCACAAGATTATCCTTTAAATTTTTCAAACGCCTGTATGTCATAGACGGTACCTGTGGTAAATAATGAGACAATGTAGGATCCATTATCAACAGCTCCCAATATTTTGTCATTGCTCTCCTCATCTCCCAATGGAGATTTGTTGTATTGTAGGAGGTGTATGGATGTAGAAGCATTTCCCTACATGCTTGTTTGGCACGATCATAACCAGCTTTAATGGGTCCCATCCTGTAACCACGTGCAAGAAACAATTTTTGTAGTTCCAATGCTTGCTCTTCAAATAATTCCAAGCTGGAACAGATTCTCCTGGCTCTGAGAAACTGGCCAACAGGAATATTTTGAACCAGAGACTTGGGATGAGATGAATTGGCATGCAGAAGAGAGTTTACAGATGTGTCCTTCCTGAAAAGATTAGAAGAGAGGGACCCATCCTCCATTACTTGGAATTCAACATCAAGAAACTCAATTTTCTTAACACCTACTTTGTATGTGAGTTTAATGTTCATATTGTTACAATTCAAGAAATCCATAAAAATACAAGTTCTTCCAAGGAGCCCTGCCAAACAATTAAGATGTCGTCAATGTAGTGACACCATAGTTGCACCTTTTCAATGGGAGGTACAGGATCGGTGAAGAAGATCTGAAAGATCAATCATGAAAGAGATTGGCATAAGAGGGCTCACAAGCCGCCCCAATCGCCACACCTTGGAGCTGTAGGAAAAAGCCATCTTTGAACATGAAAAAGTTATGTGTGAGTACAAACATAAGTGAAGAAGCCAGAAACTCACCAAAAGCCAGATCCAAATTGGACATCCTTAGAAAGTAGCGACAGGCTTCCACACCGTCTTGATGTCTGATGGTATATAATGATTTGACATCACAGGTCACCAGAAGCATGTTCGCTTCAAGATGTATACCATTAGTCTTCCGTAGAATGTCATTTGTGTCTTTGATATAAGAGGGAACTATGTGTATGTAAGAGTACCTGCCTATATGGAATTGTGTGCATATAAAAATACCTGCCTATATGGAAGTGGGTATATGTAAGAGTACCTGCCTGTATGGAAGTTTGTGTATGTATGCGTGACTGCATGTGTGAGGCTGTAAGAAAAAAAGTGGCTGCATGTGTGAAAGTCCAGTATGTGTTTAATGATGTGCCTGCTTATGAAGTACAGTGTGTGTATTGGGCTGGGGCTACAAGGTGTTTATGGTTTGCTGTAACACACGTTGTGCAGCCAAAAACATTATGCTACATCACAACTAGTAAAAGTAAATGAGGTTTTGACTTGACAGTCTCAAAAAATCCAATCTACTGGTTCTATTGCAATGTTCTGATTGTGGCTGTAAGAAACTTGCAGGTCACAATGTGATGCCTTTTATTTTAACTCACAGCTATGTGGAAATGTGTTTCTCTGATCCTTGGTTACATGACACATCACGGGCCAAAATCACTTTGTAGTTTTAGGAGTTAACTGATTTTTCTTTTTCCCCTGATATCACCCCCCCCCCCAATTAGAATAACAACTTTTTCTGTGGTTCTTTTTAAATATTGCATACTGGGCCAGTGCTTCTTGGTCTTCCAGGATCATGTGCTGTATGAACTTGTGAAAGATGCATTCTTATGCATGCTCTGTGAGTTGTAACCAGGCAAGGATCACATGTACACTACATGTCACATGATCCTAGAAGACCAAATAGTGCTGGCCCAGTAAGCCACATTTAATAACTACTAATGAAAAAGGTGTTACTCTAATCAAGGGGAGAACATGAAATAAAAAATAAAAAAAATCGGATAACCCATTTAATGCTTTCTTGTGTGTGCAAATGCCTGTGAGCAAATGTAAAAATATGCACATAAGGCCTCATGCAGACAACCATATTTTATAGTCGTATGCTATCTGCATTTTTTACAGATTGCTCACAGACCCATTTCTATGGGTCAGCAAATGGACAGCACATAGATGTCATCCCTGTACTGCCCAGGTCCGTATATCAGTTCTGCAAATTATTTTTTTAATTTCTAGTGATGGCAGTGAGAAAAATGGATTGCACATGGAAGATATCCATATTTTCAGATCTGTGGTTTGCCGACCGCAATATGGACATGGTTGTGTGCATGAGGCTTAAAAATGTGTCAATGGCATGTGTAGAAATTTGCATGTAAGGGCTCATTCACATTGCAGTGTATTCGGTCCATATCTGATCCTCATTTTTTGCTGATCTCACAGAACCTTTTATTTCTACAGGTCTGAAAATGTGGACAGCACAAAGATGTCATCTATGTGCTGCCTACATCTATGGGCCATGCCGCAAATTATAGAACATGTCCTGTTCTTGTCCATTTTGTGGAGAAGAATAGGCAATTTTACAAGGGTTTCTGCTAATATTGCGGATGCAGATGGACTGCTTCCTTATTTTGTGGATTAGTAATATGCAAAATAACCGTGGAGCCCCAGTTATGGGTCAACACAGTGAAAGCCAGATATCCCTCAAAGGAAGGAAAACCAAGCAAAGGGTTGTCCCCATTACAGAGATCACCAATTCCACCATATTAAGTGGCCCCTATGTCAAGATCCTGCTCTTTAACAAGCTCTAAGGATGTGTATTGCCCTTCATCAGTGTGGAGTAGGATTCTGGCTAAGTGGGAGAAATGCCTTGGAGACTACTCAAACAAAACAATAGCTGATCTCAGGGAGACCAGCTACAAAAAACACTGTGGAGTCTCAACACAGCTATCCAAAGTGCAAAGCTTCCTGGGAAACAGTTTGAGTAGTCTCCAAGGCATTGCTCACAGTTAGCCAGAATCCTACTCCACATTGATGAGGGGCAATAGCCTGAAACAGCTGTCTGTGGATGGATAACTGGCTTAGGTCTTCCCTGTCACATCCTTAAAGCTTGAAAAAGAGCGTGATCTTGACATAGGGGCCACTTAATATGGTGGATTTGGTGATCTCTGTAATGTGGACACCCCTTTGCTTGGTTTTCCTTCCTTTGAGGGATTTCTGGCTTTCACTGTATTGAAGACCCATAACTGGGATTCCACGGTTATTTTGCATATTACTGTTTCCCAGGGAGCTTTCCACTTTGGATAGCTGTGTTGAGACTCTTAAATGAGGCTCCACAGTGTTTTTTATATTTTGTGGATGACAAAGCGGTTATGGTCGCGTGCAGGAGGTCTGAAAGAGTGCCGGCATGTGTACTAATATATAAAAGGGCATTGTCATATGTAGAAGTAGGCATGTAAAAGACAGCCAGGTGTGAATCCGCCATTAGGCAATGTGAGGCAATCTCCTCAGGCAGCACCACCTAGTTATAAGAGAAGAGCAGCAAAATCACATCACAGAAATCCTGTGGAAGAAATAGCACACCTAAGCCATTTCTAAATAGAGGCACATGGGCTTGCCTACAGGGTTTTTCCCTCCAACATGAGCATGCAGATAGCAGAGGATGCAGGGATATTACAGGGAAAACCTTCCTGTGTTGTTCAGCTGCCTGCACTATAGCATACCTCTCAATTTTGCAAAAGAAAAAAGAGGGAGATGTTGCGTGGCCACGCCTCTAACTCCACCTAAAAGAAAACAGCTATATGCCCAGTTATGTCCCCCTAGTAATATGCCTAGTTATGTGTCCCCCAGTAATATGCCTAGTTATGTGTCCCCAGTAATATGCCTAGTATGTGTCCTCCCAGTAATATGCCCACATTGTGCCCCCCAGTAATATGCCCACATTGTGCCCCCCAGTAATATGCCCACATTATGCACCCAGTAATATGCCCATATTGTGTCCCCAGGAATATACAGTACAGACCAAAAGTTTGGACATACCTTCTCATTCAAAGAGTTTTCTGTATTTTCATGACTATGAAAATTGTAGATTCACACTGAAGGCATCAAAACTATGAATTAACACATGTGGAATTATATACTTAACAAAAAAGTGTGAAACAACTGAAATTATGTCTTATATTCTAGGTTCTTCAAAGTAGCCACCTTTTGCTTTGATTACTGCTTTGCACACTCTTGGCATTCTCTTGATGAGCTTCAAGAGGTAGTCACCTGAAATGGTTTTCACTTCACAGGTGTGCCCTGTCAGGTTTAATAAGTGGGATTTCTTGCCTTATAAATGTGGTTGGGACCATGAGTTGTGTTGGGCAGAAGTAAGGTGGATACACAGCTGATAGTCCTACTGAATAGACTGTTAGAATTTGTATTATGGCAAGAAAAAAAGCAGCTAAGTAAAGAAAAACGAGTGGCCATCATTACTTTAAGAAATGCAGGTCAGTCAGTCCGAAAAATTGGGAAAACTTTGAAAGTGTCCCCAAGTGCAGTCGCAAAAACCATCAAGCGCTACAAAGAAACTGGCTCACATGAGGACCGCCCCAGGAAAGGAAGACCAAGAGTCACCTCTACGGAGGATAAGTTCATCCGAGTCACCAGCCTCAGAAATTGCAGGTTAACAGCAGCTCAGATTAGAGACCAGGTCAATGCCACACAGAGTTCTAGCAGCAGACACTTCTCTACAACAACTGTTAAGAGGAGACTGTGTGCAGCAGGTCTTCATTTTAAAATAGCTGCTAGGAAACCACTGCTAAGGACAGGCAACAAGCAAAAGAGACTTGTTTGGGCTAAAGAACACAAGGAATGGACTTTAGACCAGTGGAAATCTGTGCTTTGGTCTGATGAGTCCAAATTTGAAATCTTTGGTTCCAACCACCGTGTCTTTGTGCGACGCAGAAAAGGTGAACGGATGGATTCTACATGCCTGGTTCCCACCGTGAAGCATGGAGGAGGAGGTGTGATGGTGTGGGGGTGCTTTGCTGGTGACACTGTTGGGGATGTATTCAAAATTGAAGGCATAATGAACCAGCATGGCTACCACAGCATCTTGCAGCGGCATGCTATTCCATCCGGTTTGCGTTTAGTTGGACCATCATTTATTTATCAACATTACAATGACCCCAAACACACCTCCAGGCTGTGTAAGGGCTATTTGACCAAGAAGGAGAGTGATGGGGTGCTACGCCAGATGACCTGGCCTCCATAGTCACCAGACCTGAACCCAATCGAGATGGTTTGGGGTGAGCTGGACCGCAGAGTGAAGGCAAAAGGGCCAACAAGTGCTAAGCATCTCTGGGAACTCCTTCAAGACCATTTCAGGTGACTACCTCTTGAAGCTCATAAAGAGAATGCCAAGAGTGTGCAAAGCAGTAATCAAAGCAAAAGGTGGCTACTTTGAAGAACCTAGAATATAAGACATATTTTCAGTTGTTTCACACTTTTTTGTTAAGTATATAATTCCACATGTGTTAATTCATAGTTTTGATGCCTTGAGTGTGAATCTACAATTTTCATAGTCATGCAAATACAGAAAACTCTTTGAATGAGAAGGTATGTCCAAACTTTTGGTCTGTACTGTACCTAGTTATGTGCACCCAGTAATATGCCTAATTATGTGTCCCCCAGTAATATGCCCACCTTGTGCCCCCCAGTAATATGCCCAGTTATGTGCCCCCAGTAATATGCCCAGTTGTGTCCCCCAGTGATATGCCCACATTGTGCCTCCAGTAATATGCCCACATTGTGCCCCTCAGTAATATGCCCACATTGTGCCCCTCAGTAATATGCCCACATTGTGCCCCTAGCAATATGCTCAGTTATGTGCCCCCTGTAATATGCTGTGCCCCCAGTAATATGCCCACATTGTGCCATTCACAGAAAGTAAAAAAATAAAATAAACACCATATACTTACCTTCTTCCTAGCAGCAGCAGGACATCGGCTAGTCTGTTTCGGGTGACGGATCCGAGGCTGACTGCCGGCCGGAAATCACAGTGGGTAAAACCTAAAACATAATTTTTAATTATATATAAATCACTAAAAAAACCTTGGGGCCCTGAATATAAAATGAAAGTGCAACAATTTCTCACCAAGAAATAAATAAATATAACAAATAGGGCATCAGTAGATGTAGAACCAATGTATCAGGGAGACTGATGGAAGGAAGGAAATACTGTCCCTAATCTTTCCCCATAAATAATCTCAGCCCAGAGATGTGTCTTGAGAGTAGAAGCACTCTGTACTCATACCCAATACTGTTGTGCCCTTAACAAAGCTCTGTGGTAAATAGACAGGGGCAGACTGGGAACTTAAAGTGGCCCTGGAAAAAATACTAAAAGTGGCCCCGTTTTTTTGTCGAGTCCAAATTGATGAAAGGCAGGACCAACACAAGCAGGCGAGGCCAGCAATACTATATTGTGGCCCATTATACCACCCCAACAGAGCCAAATACCACAGTCCACCACAAAATACATCCCAAAAACTTCCACTGGTCGGCCATGAGCAGGGCCCAAGAGGCCCTCTGGGCATCGGCCCACCGGGAAATTTCCCTGTAAGGTCTATGGCCAATCCGCCCCTGTAAATAGACCACAAATCAGTCCCAAGTCCTGACGCGTTTCCCCTTCAAATATATAGAAGGTTCATCAGGGGACTAAAAATCACAAAGATAATTTTGATAAAGAGATCCCAACCAAATGTAAGCCTATCTGCAAGCTTCAATACCAGGTTAATCTCACCTGTACACAATAGTCTCCTTAATGAGGCCCGATGTCAAAACAATATGTGTACAGCAGCCAATAGAATTAAAGGGGGGGGGTGACCCCCTAATAATCAAGCCCACCTGCAAATTAGTCACACAATGTAAAAATAGATGGATCCAAGAAATAATGCCATGGTACCAGCCAGACTCACGTGGACCGCTCAGCAGGAGCTATGGGAGCTGTGAGTGCGAGAACCCCTTTGTTGTTTTTGTGCGAGCTTTGTGAGTGATGTTTTTTTGTGGGGTCACTGTGGAGTTTTTTTATTTCGGTGGACATAATTGTTTGCGAGGGCTAAAAACCTTGAATCACACATTTTTCTTTCATTATTTTTTTTACAGTATTCAGCAAGCAGTAAAAGCATATTTTTAATTCTATAGACATTTTCATATTGGCAAACAAAATCTGTGTAACTGCTCAGATGCTGAAGTTGACGTTGAAGTTGCTATTGACCACAGCATCTGAGGGGTTAAATGACCATTGGGTTGCTGGTGTGACTATATTTCACTATTATGTCAGGCCCTGTCAGGGGTGCAAGGGGGTTAATTAATCCATTGCTAGCCTAATTCCCATTTTGGCTCCATACATGCCTCAACCTAACCATCTATACTGAAAGTAATACAATTAAATTTCCCTTTGAATTTCTCAGTGAGGCCTGGCTGGGGCATGGGTCCTAAATTAGGACTGACAATGAATGAAAAGGGCTCACACGAGCAGATGCCGTGTGTGGAATCCGCTGCGTGAAAGAGAGCGAAGCCCCATTGAGGAGAGCAGAGGCACGGAGCATTAACATGATTAATAATGCTCTGAGCCCCTCTGTGAACTTTTTACTACAAAATCAGAGTGACCACTTTATCTCACTATGATTTTGTAGTAAAAAGGTCACAGATAGGCACAGAGCATTATCAATCATGTTAATGTTCTGTGTCTCTGCTGTCCTGCATGGGGCTTGGCTCTTTTTCACGCAGCGGATTCCTCGGACGGCATCCTCGCAAGCAACCAGTAAACTGCACTGAGCGGTGCAGCAGGCCAGCAGGCACGGTTTGCTTTATTAAAATTGTGCCTCAGTCAGCTTGCCTCAGCCTCAGGCTGAGCCTAGGGTCAGGGGGACTAACTTCAGTGAGTGACTCAGTCACACTGTGTGACAAGCTAGTCACTCACTGTCATAACACACCTCTCTCACTCACAGCCTGAGAGTTACAGGTCTCTGCTGCCGCTACACACTGGGGTCTTGTGGCTAATGGCAGCCATCTTCTTCTCCTTGCTCCTGCTCCGTGCAGTGTCTTTCCCGTCTGGAGGTGGGCGGCGCCTAGCCGAGAAGTGGGCGGAGCCTAGCCTGGATGTGTGCACAGGAGGCTGGGCGCTCTTCCTTGCAATGCAGCGCAGCACAGACTACCAGAGACGAACGCTGATGCTGAAATCAATGAATTAAAGTGGAGGTAACCACAGATTAGGCTGGTGGCACCAGTGCCCCCCTGCTGCCTGGCACCCGGGGCAATCGCCCCCCCCCCACGCTACGCCACTGCCGGCGTGCGTTCCATGCCTCTGTCACATACAAGGCAGTACCAAGCCAGATCGAACTCGACTTCCAGTCATGTCACTCAATGCGTTCCAGCACTGTGTTCTACCTGGGACACCACTTCCGGTCACCTTATTCATGCATTCCACTAGTGCGTTCCATAGCAAGACTAAAGAAATTGAGGCTTCTAGCGCATAGATACTTATAATGGACCCTTTACCAACCAGGCGTCTAATGAAGGGTGTGGGTATATACTGGGAAATGATGGAGAACAGTCCCTAATATCTTGAAAATGAGTAAGGTTACTCATATCAATCTTTACTCCTAATCATACACCTCATAAATTTCTATTGGCAAGACTATAAAACCTCGAAAAGCCCCCATAGTTTTTTCCGACTGGTAATAGATGATAATGGATACCAAAAAAATAGATAAGTAATATTAAGACACTTTTTGTGTCAATAAATGGTTTAGTCAAAAAAGGAGGAACTTGGCTTAATAAGAGAAGGATTAAACCATGACTAAATGAAACAAGAAAATGTAAGTCTTTCATTGAGACCCCCAGGTGAATGGGAGCGAAATCGATAGATCCATTTGGATTCTTTCTGTAGGATCTGTCGATCCCAGTCACCTTTTCTGGGGGAGGGTCTCACCAATTCAAGTGCAGAAAAAAAGAGAGTACATTTGCATCCTCCCCATGATGATCAAGAACATGGTTAGCCACAGGGGCCCTGCCCCCCGCACAGACCAGAGGTATGAAGAGCCAGCAGGGATGAGGAATAATGAAGTAGGGAGCTGATGCCGGCAACTGCCCTTCCTTGCTTCCTATGGACGCAGGGACAGCTGCCAGAAAGCATGACATACCTTCCCCGTGCCGGTACAGTGGGACAGCCACTGCAATCCGGGACTGTTCCACTGGATCCGGGACGGTTAGGAGGTATGCTATAGTGGAAGCGAGCAGGCCGGCAGCTGAACAACAGTGATAAATCCTCCTTTAAGGCCCCTTTCACAGGAGCGAGTTTTCCGTGCGAGTGCAATGCGTGACATGAACGCATAGCACCCGCACTGAATCCTGACCCTTTCATTTCAATGGGTCTGTGTACATGAGCGTTTTTTTTCACGCATCAGTTCTGCATTGCATTAAAATCGCAGCATGTTCTATATTCTGCGTTTTTCACGCAGCCCTGGTCCCATAGAAGTGAATGGGGCTTCAGTGAAAAACACATTGCATCCTGAAGCAAGTGCGGATGCAATGCGTTTTTCACTGATGGTTGCTAGGAGATGTTGTTTGTAAACCTTCAGTTTTTTATCACGCGCGTAAAAAACGCATCAAAATGCATCGCACCCTCGTGGAAAGAACTGAACGCAATCGAACTCAAAACTGACTGAACTTGCTTGCAAAATGGTGCGAGTTTTCCTGAACTTACTCTGAACGCACCCGGACCTAATCCGTCACGCTCATGTGAAAGGGGTCTAACAGTAACTGAGGCAGTGTAGGGTTAATCAGCCTGTAAGAGTGGTGCTCCACCCACCAGCTAGGAGGCTGAGAGGAGTGCTGTGTACTGCTGAGGTCCGGCTGTACAGAGCTATGGCCTGGAGCTTGTCAGGAAGAGAGAAGGGGCAAAGATCTGCTGAGTATTTGTACTGACCTACCTGCCCCCTCAGTGTGTGTGTCTATATGTACTGTATGTAGGTGCATTAGAGATGAGTGAATCGACTTCGGATGAAACATTGAAAGTTTATTTGCATAAACTTTGTTTCAATACTGTATGGAGCGAGCGCTCTGTACAGTATTAGAATGTACTGGCTCAGATGAGCCGAAGTTATTACTTATTTATTGTGAGACTTTGCGTAATAACTTCAGAAATTACATTCTACAGTAAACAAAGTCTACAGTAAACAAAGTTTTATGCGAATCGCTCATCCCTAATGAGCATCATATATACTGTATGTGTGAGACAGTGCGAATATATTTTAAAGATACATACAGATGTTTATATAAATGCACCACCACAGCAGTTAACCTCCACAGCAGTTAAGGTGGCCCTTGGCTTCACCCCAGAAAGCTGGACCTCACTGGCCACGCCCCCAAAATTGAAGCCACGCCCCAGTCCCTGTGAAGCCACACCCCTAAACATGAAGTCACACACCCCAGCTCCGTGAAAACACTGAGGAGAAGAAGCTCCTGACCTGAAGGTGAGCTAGGGACAGCCCTGTGTTTCTCTCCCCCTCAGTCAGCCACAGGGAGCCATGTCTGCGGGCTCTAGTGACTGACTGGGGTGAGAGAAGCCTCAGTCAGTTGCTGCAGCTCATGCTCAGACAGCACAACGCTGCTGTCTGAGCATGAGCTACTGAAAGGGTTGCAGCCTGCCCTAGACTGTGGCGTTTGACTGTTAAGCATCCTAATATCTAATTGTGAGAGGTACATACCGTATAGGAATAAAATGATAAGAAACAAGAAAAAGCCAATGTGGATAAATAGAACTGTAAAGAAAGCAATAAATGACAAAAAGAAAGCATTTAAATCACTAAAACAGGAGGAGAGCGAGGAAGCATTGAAAAACTATAAGGAAAAAAATAGAATATGTAAAAGACAAATAAAAGCAGCAAAACTAGAGACCGAGAGATTAATCGCCAAAGAGAGTAAAACTAACCCTAAAATGTTCTTCAATTATATAAATACTAAAAAGTATAAACCTGAAGGTGTCGGCCTCTTACAGAGTAATGAGGGGGGAGTTGCAGAGAGCGATGAGGAGAAAGCAAAGCTACTAAATAACTTTTTCTCCACTGTATTCACTGAGGAAAATAAACTGTCAGATGAAATGCAGAGTATAAAAGTAAATTCCCCTTTAAAAGTGTCCTGTCTGACCCAGGAAGAGGTACAGCAACGTCGTAAAAATATTAAAATAGACAAATCACCAGGACCAGATGGCATACACCCCCGTATCCAGACATAGCAGAACTGGAGAGGGTTCAGAGGAGGGCAACTAAAGTAATAACTGGAATGGGTGGACTACAGAACCCAGAAATATTATCAAAATTAGGGTTATTCACTTTAGAAAAAAGACGACTGAGGGGAGATCTAATAACTATGTATAAATATATCAGGGGTCAGTACAGAGATCTCTCCCATCATCTATTTATTCCGAGGACTGTGACTGTGACGAGGGGACATCCTCTGCGTCTGGAGGAAAGAAGGTTTGTACATAAACATAGAAGAGGATTCTTTATGGTAAGAGCAGTGAGACTGTGGAACTCTCTGCCTGAGGAGGTGGCGATGGTAAGTTCCAAGAAGGGCCTGGATGTATTTCTGGAGGGTAATAATATTACAGGTTATACAGTAGTTACTAGAGATGGGTCGTTGATCCAGGGAGTTATTCTGATTGCCTGATTGGAGTCGGGAAGGAATTTTTCCCCCTAAAGTGAGGAAAATTGGCTTCTACCTCACAGGGTTTTTTTTGCCTTCCTCTGGATCAACTTGTAGGAAAACAGGATGAACTGGATGGACAGATGTCTTTTTTTGGCCTTACAAACTATGTTACTATGTTACTATTATGGGGGGATGTGGAGTTCACTGTAAAGGGGGTGGGGTGCTGTAGAGGTCACTGTTATTGGCGATACTGTCGATCTCTTTTAACAACACACACATCCATTAAATGAAATAGATGAAATATACCCAGGCGAGGCTGGGTCCTTCTGCTAGTAATGTATATACACAGAAATACAAATACTGTTAGTAATAAAACATTAACATCAATTCTCATACTGTGAGGCCATACAGTGAAGTACATCAACCACTGTTAAAAAATAAATAAAAATACTGTGCTGTATACTATCTGTATATTGTTTGCAGTGGCCTGCTGTAAAAAAGGAACAGTATTTCAGCACGTAACACTCTCTTTCCACAGCGTTTTTTTTTTTTGGCAGAATAACTTTGACGTGGACACGTGCACCAAAATTTTGTGGATTGCCGGTGGTTTCAGCCACCCATACATTTCAGTGGGAGACAACGTTGAAGTTTGCAGAGTTGTCGTTTAAAGCCGTGGCTGCACTAAGAACAGACAAGTTCCTTGTCAATGCATCCATGGCTTTAAACTGAATTGGGGCGCTATTTCTTTGTTCGCCTCAGCATAGAGGATAGGTGCACCCCTGAAGACAGCCAGCATGTGTAGAAATATGAGTGTAAAAGATTGCCGGGATGGGTACAATTACGGATGTACCAGGAATTAAACAAATGTTCACTGTTGAAAACAAATATTCTCCCTGGCCACAGTACACTATGCTATTTGCTAACTACAACCAATGTAATGTAAATGAGCATGGCACTACATAAATAGCATACGTGTGCTGCCATATGATCCTAGTGTAGGTTTGTTTGATGTCTTCTTCAATAGAAATATATGCATGTAAAACAATGTAAGTCTGCATGGGTAAAAGTAAAAGAAGGCTACCTGCAGATGTTACAGAATACGATCCATGTGTGGAAAAAACGCAGTGTAGTACAATACCAGCAAAGTGTATGAGATTAGACTAATCTCATGTACACTTTGCAGATTTTTTTCTGCATGTAAAGTGCCCTTTTGTGTGGATTTCCGAATCTGCAGCATGTCAATCGTGTTTGCAGTTTTAAAGGGAATGTGTCATCAGAAAATGACCTATTGTTTAAATCATATTTTATGTTTAACATGTTTTTAAATAGTTTTTGGTGATACATAGTACATAGTTTTTGTGTATAGATAAGACAGGATCCACCATTCACAATAGGTGGTTGTCAAATCTTATCTATTCTTTCCTGTGCCGGTCACAAAGCATGACTAGAAGACTCTCACATAGAAGTTAATAGGGTCCCCTCCTAACCACTGTTTCTATGGTCCATGAGGCTGCCGTAAAGCAATTTTCTTAATGCATTGTAAATGAAAAGGACAGCTCAGGCAAGATGGCAGCCCCTATAATCAAGTTCAGAAAACAGAATAAGAAAATCTGATATCAGAAAATAAAATCAGATTAGAAAAAAGTGTGTTGCTGTTGGAAAGGTGAGATCTGTGGCAGCACCACATAAAATCCACAACAAATTGTTAGACACAATTAGAAATTGGTTCTGTTGCTGTACTATGTACGCAGCTTGGTTTTGTTACTGTATCTACAGTTGTGCTCAAAAGTTTACATACCCCTGCAGAATTTTGGCTGTCTTGGCCTTTTTTCAGAGAATATGAATGATAACACAAAAACTTTTTTTCCCACTCATGGTTAGTGGTTGGGTGAAGACATTTATTGTCAAACTACCGTGTTTTCTCTTTTTAAATCATAATGACAACCAAAAACATCCAAATGACCCTGATCAAAAGTTCACATACCCCAGTTCTTAATACCGTGTATTGTCCCCTCTAACATCAATTACAGCTTGAAGTCTTTTGTGGTAGTTGTGGATGAGGCTCTTTATTTTCTCAGATGGTAAAGCTGCCCATTCTTCTTGGGAAAAAGCCTCCAGTTCCTGTAAATTTCTGGGCTGTCTTGCATGAACTGCACTCTTGAGATCTTCCCAGAGTGGCTCAATGATATTGAGGTCAGGAGACTGAGATGGCCACTCCAGAACCTTCACTTTGTTCTGCTGTAGCCAATGACAGGTCGACTTGGCCTTATGTTTTGGATCGTTGTCATGTGCAGCTTCCTGGCTGATGAGTGCAAATTTGCCTCCAGTATTTGCTGATAATGTGCTGCATTCATCTTTCCTTCAACTTTGAGCAAGTTTCCTGTGCCTTTGTAGCTCACATATCCCCACATCATCAGCGATCCACCTCCGTGCTTTACAGTAGGAATGGTGTTCCTTTCATCATAGGCCTTGTTGACACCTCTCCAAATGTAATGTTTATGGTTGTGGCCAAAAAAGTTCGATTTTGGTCTCATCACTCCAAATTACCTTGTTCCAGAAGTTTTGAGGCTTGTCTTTGTGCTGTTTGGCACATTGTAGGCGAGATACTTTGTGGCATTTGCGCAGTAATGGCTTTCTTCTGGCGACTCGACCATGCAGCCCATTTTTCTTCAAGTGCCTCCTTATTGTGCATCTTGAAACAGCCACACCGCTAGTTTTCAGAGAGTCCTGTATTTCAGCTGATGTTGTTTGTGGGTTTTTCTTTGCATCCCAAACTATTTTCCTGCCTGTTATGGCCGAACTGTTGGTGTGTCTACCTGACCGTGGTTTGGTTTTTGCAGAGCCCCTGATTTTCCATTTGTTAATCACAGTTTGAACACTGCTAACTGGCATTATAAATTCCTTGGATTTCTTTTTGTATCCCTTTACTGTTTTATAAAGTTCAACTACCTTTTCCCATAGATCCGTTGACCATTCTTTTGCTTTCCCCATGACTCACAATCCAGAAACGTCAGTGGCTGGATGAAAGATGCCAGAGTCTGTCTGGATCCCAGAAACTAACTCAGCGTTTAGGCCTCTTTCACATGACAGTATTTTTTGCGGGCTCCGATCCGCATTTTTCACATGAAAAAAATACTGAGAGCATACTGTGTGCTGTCCGCATCCCGTATGCCTGTTCTGTTGCCCCGCAAAAAAAATAGAACATGTCCTATTCTTGTCCGTATTACAGACAAGAATAATACTGTTCTATTAGGGACCAGCTGTTCCGTTCCGCAAAATACGGAATGCACACGGATGCCATCCGTTGTTTTTGCGGCTCCGCAATTTGTGGAGCACAAAACACAACATTCGTGTGAAAGAGGCCTTATGCACACACTGATTACAAGCAAAGAGGTCACAGGTGAGGATGTTACTGAAACTTTAGTAGCCATTCAAACCCATTTGTGTCAACTTCTGTGCATGTTATCAGGCCAAAATCACCAGGGTATGTGACCTTTTGATCAGGGTCATTTGGATGTTTTTGGTTGTCATTATGATTTAAAAAGAGAAAACACAGTAGTTTGACAATAAATGGCTTCACCCAACCACTAACCATGAGTGGAAAAAAAGTTTTTGCGTTATCATTCATATTCTCTGAAAAAAGGCCAAAAGACAGCCCAAACTCTGCAGAGGTATGTAAATTTTTGAGCACAAGTGTGTACATACAGCTTGGTTCTGTTACTGTTTCTATGAATGCAGCTTGGTTCTGTTACTATATCTATGCACGCAGCTTGGTTCTCTTAAAGAAGAACTCCCTCAAAAAATTTTATTCTCTGACCTGTTAGAAAGGTGCATGATATAATCTGTAGTGAATGTCATTTTCTTATCAGTGACTGTTTCTGTGAGTAAAAACCTCTTTTCTTATTGTAGCTGGGTCATGTGACCAACTCCCTGACCTCCTACTAACCCAGGACAGAGAGCCAGTAACTGCTCTATTCATTTCTATGGGAGCCTCACTTTCAGTCTCATAGGAATACATAGAGAATTAGACTTCCTGTCCACACATAAGTCTATGTGTGAGTTGGTGGGTCTAATTGTTGGTCACATGACACAGATAAGAAACTTCAGGATGAAACTTCAGAATGATATAAGTCAAAAATTCAGACACTGGTAAGAAAATGACATTCACTACAGATTATATCATGTACATTTCTAGCAGGACTTGGAATAAAATTTTTGTCGGGAGTTCTTCTTTAAGGCCCCTTGCATCGCAGCTCCCAGCCTGAACTCCCGGCACTGCCGGGGTCACACAGCATTATATTGATTTATGATGCTATGTAACCCTTACAGTTCTGGAATGTATTGGATAATACTGACAGCATTATGTCAGTGTCATCTAATACATTCCGGAACTGTAAGGGTTACATAGCATCATCAATCAGTATAATGCTATGTGACCCTGGCAGTTCCCGGAGTTCAGGCCGGGAGCTGCAATATAGACTCGCAGCGTGACACACGCTTGTCTGCGAGGGGCCTTACTGTATCTATACACACAGCTTGGTTCTGTTACTGTAGCTATGCACGCAGCTTGGGTCAGTTTTTGTATCTATGCACGCAGCTTGGTTCTGTTACTGTGTCCAGGGCCGGCATTGGGGGGAGGCAAACTGGGCAATTGCCCAGGGCCCCGATCCTCTAAGGGGCCCCCTGCTTCAGTCCAGCAGATCGCATTCAGTTGGGGCCCCGCTTCAGTCTGACATGGCATTCAGTTAGATTTAGAGCAGATCTCACAGTCGGGACTCCAGAGTGGGGAATTTCCCAGTTTAGGAGTGTCATGCTCAGGTGTGGGGGGGAAAACCACATCGAGCGTAGGAGGGAAAGGAGATTAAGCCTGGAAACTAAGGAAGGAAGATAGACACCTCCTAAAGGAAACCCTGACTAAATTCCTGACTAACTACCAGTATGAACAGGCCTCAAAGGTAGGCGAATTCATACACAGGAACCTAATAACCAAACTGACCCTATAGGACCCTGGAACTAATGACAGGAATGAGTCTACCTGTTCCTCCAAAAGGAAGGACGAACAGGAGTCTCCCTCAGGCCTAATAACAAACAACAGGGAAAAGTAACGTAACACACAAAAGGGAAAGAGGACACTTATCTTCATTGAAGGAATGGAACCACCAGGATCTCAGCTGAGAACCAACACCAGTTCACCACAATATCCACTGAAGCTATAAACCGCAAGGAACTGTGGGAGAAGCAGCAATAAATAGGGGAGGGACAATTACCACACCAGCAACACCTGAGGGAAAAGGGTGTGTTAAATACCAACAACAAAAAAAGGAAAACATGTCAGATTATACCACGTGTTGCAAGTTTAACAGACCTCCTGCCACCTGTCGCAGGAACGTCCGTGACAAGGAGTCCCTGCTCGGACTCCATATATGGATGGTAAATATATGGTAAAGGCCATAAGACCATCTCCAAACAGCTTGGTGTTCCAGTTACTACAGTTGCACTGAAGTGTAATGTCTACAGGACTGTAGCCAACCACCCTAGAGGTGGCTGCAAGAGGAAAACTGATGGCAAATTGAACCGATGGCAGGGGCGGATTGGCCATAGACCTTACAGGGATTTTTCCCGGTGGGCCAATGCCCAGGGGGCCACCTGAGCCCTCCTCACAGCCACTAGTGGAAGTTTTTGGGGATGTATTTTGTGATGGAATGTGTCATTTGGCTTTGTTGGGGTGGTATAATGTGCCACAACATGGTATTGCTGGACCTGCCTTCCATCAATTTGGACGCGACTACAAAGCAGGGCCACTTTTAGTATTTTTTCCAGGGCCACTTTAAGTTCCCAGTCCGCCCCTGACCGACAGAAAATACAAATTGTAACCAAAAAGCTCAGAACAACTTCCAAAGAGATTAGAGGTGAACTCCAAGGTCAAGGTACATCAGTGTCAGATTGTTCCATACATCACTGTCTTAGCCCAAGTGGACCTAGTGGAAGATGACTGAGGAGGTCAGTGTTGAAAACAAATCATAAAAAAAACAAGACTGAAATTTGCCAATATGCATATTGATAAGCCACAAAGATTCTGGGAGAATGTCCTTAGGCAGATGAGACAAAACTACAGCTTTTTGGCAAATCACATCAGCTCTATGTTCACAGAAGCAAAAATGAGGCATATAAAAAAAAAACATCGTACCTATTGTGAAACATGGAGGATGCTCGGCCATGTTTCGGGGCTGGTTTGCTACATCATGCACAGAATGTCTTGAACATGTGCAGGGTACTATAAAATGTCAACACTATCAAGCAGGGGCGGACACAGCCCCTGTGCAAAGAATGTGCCTGCTCCCCCCCCCCCACGCCAAATTGTCAACCTAACCTATTCCCTCCTAACGTTACATACAGCAATGTACAGGGTAAGGCTGCTTTCAAACCTGTGGCACTTCTCTGCTGGAACAGCCTGCCAGAATCACTAACACTGATGTGAAAGTAGCCTAATACAGCGCCTCATACCTCTTACATCCAGTGATGTCTCCTCTGATGTAGACGTTCTCAGTCATCATCTTCTCCTTTTAGACCAGACCGCCATGATAACTTATTTCACCCATCTCTTCTCTCTGCAGAATTTGACAGACAGACATCTTAGTTTCCTCCTTTTCCATCAACCTTCCACCATCAGAACTCTCCATCCTGCCAGTCCCAATACTATGCCGCTGTGCTCCCCAAAACTATACTGCAGAAACAGTCCCCCTGCAAATACTAGTTACACACAGATCGTACCACCTTCAGTAATTATTGGCACAGTGCCCTAAAAAATAACTGCGCCCAGGAAACAGTGTCCCCGACACTAATAGTGTAAACATAATGTCCCCCCAAAAAGAATGATACATAAAATGCTCTTTTATGTGGCAGTAAAAAAAATACCTCCTCTTAGCACCCCCAGTAGAGCCAGTATCCCTATAGTGCCCTCATAATGTGTGCCAATGCCCCTACTGTGTGCCCAAAACAACCCTCTTAGTGCCCCCAGTTGAGCCAAGGTCCCCATAGTGCCCATGTGTGCCAGTATATAATGTCCCCTAGTAGATGCCCCCATAGTGCTCCCCCCATGTGTGCCAGTATATAATGGCCCCTAATAGATACCCCCATAGTGCTCCTCTCCCCCTTGTGTGCCAGTATAATGCCCTCTAGTAGATACCCCCATGTGTGTCAGTATAATGCCCCAGTAGATGCCCCCATAGTGCTCCCCCCATCTGTGCCAGTAAATAATGCCCCCTAGTAGATTCCTCCATAGTGCTTCTCTCCCCCATGTGAGCCAGTAAATAATGCCCCCAAGTAGATGCCCCCATAGTGCTCCTCATACCCCATGTGTGACAGTATAATGCCCCCTAGGAGATGCCTCCATAGTGCTCCTTTCCCCCCCATGTGTGCCAGTATAATGCCCCCTAGAAGATGCCTACATAGTGCCCCCCCCCAATTGTGCCCTAGTAGATGTTCCATACTGGGCAACAGTGTGGTGTTAATAAAAAAATAAACCTGTGTCCCATGCTGTATGGCTCAAGCGGGGCTGCAACCTTTCAGAGGAATAGGTAAGGGAGACGCCTCTCCCCTGCCCTGCCGCAGCATTCATCTGTATTGCTGTCCTGAGGGCGGCGATACAGATGAATATGGAGATGAGCGCTTCACAACGGAAGCTTTCATCTCCCTGTGCCTTGCCGCCGAACCCCCTGCCGCAGCATTGGGCCCCTGTGCAGCAGATTCGGTACGTCTGCCCCTGCTATCAAGTCATTCTGGAACGAAATGTGCTACCCAATGTCAGTCGTAGGTCATGGGTTGTCCTACAGGATAATGACTCAAAACACACAGCCAAAAACATCAGAATGGCTAAGAGCTAAGAATGGATAACAGCAAAGCACTGGACTATTCTGTAGTAGCCTTCCGATTGAAGTCCTATTGAAGCAGAAGCAGCATAACATGGAACAAGCAATACAAGACAGTAGGTCGTAGTCTATGGGTGGTAGTGGTGGTGGTGGATGCATAGCGCTAATAGTAGTGGCAGTAGAGGATTAGCAGCAAGGAGAAGCAGTTATGGTGATGGTGGTAGTAGCCATATAGTACATGTTATAGTACATGTTTGCAGACAGGCATCAGCATGATAGAAGCAGGAGCAGCCTGTAACGGGGAGCTGGTGGCGAGCTACCTCTGTGCAGCGCGTTCTCCTCAGCGCAGCCGGCGTCCTCATCCCCCTGGCAACCAGCAGGGGTAACAGTTGACCACGGATCTTGTTAGTGGATGCTCATTGTTTTTAACTGTACATGTCCTGAGTCACGTGACGTTGGCCACATCACGTGAAGCATATGTCTGGCCTATTTAAACAGGCAACCTGCTGGCCACATTGGTGTTCTTTTGCCACACTAGCGTTGCCTTGGATTTCGTATACTTGTTATTTGACTTCGGTTTGTACCTTGACCGTGTTATACTCTTTTGGACTGACACGACCTCCTGGCTTTTGACTTCGGCTTTCCTTGGTTCCGGTTTTTGCTTCTGTTTAGGATTGATTGTTTTCTCGGTTTCCAACCCTGGCCTGGTAACCTTTACACACCTGTTTGTCTATTTTTGTCTGTGATTGTCTTCCATTGTTCCCTTCCCTTTAAGGCCCTGTACTTTCGCTAAGCTAGGGACCACCGTCCAGTTGTGCACTGTCAGTTAGGATGGATCGTGCAAGTAGGTAGGGATAGTGGTGTGGGTGGAGCTCAGGGCTGCACTATTCCCTACCTATTTAGTGACACAGCCTTATGAAAGATGATTATGCTTGAAACTAGAAGAAAAAGGTGCAGAGTGCAAAACCATAGGGTGAAACACGAAAAGCACTGCATATTTGAGTGCAATTATGCTTCCCTTGGAGACTTGTGAGAAGTCACAACAACTAAAACTGCATGTATGCTGACTCAGCATGAACAAAAAGGCTTGCCGTTTGGGCTTGGTTGGCCATATCTGGACAGTTACTTGCACAGCCCAAAGGTGTTGGTAGGAAGGCAGCAGTGGCAAGAAGGCGGCAGTGGCATGATGGAGGCAGCTGAAGCTGTATGAAACATATTGGTAGGTAGGTAGTAGCAGTGGCAAGAAGGTGGCAATGGCATGATGGAAGCAGCAGCAACCGTACAAAACACGATGGTAGGTAGACAGCAGCAGTTGCATGAAGGCAGCAGGGCCATGATGAAAGCAGCAGCTGCCTTACGGAACATGATTGTAGACAGGCAAGAAGACAACAGTGGTAAGACGGAGCATCATCAGCATGGCCAGATCTATTGGACAGCTTGGTCCTTTTGGGTGTCACCACATCCCCTGTGGCGCTGAAAACCCTCTCTGAGATCACACTGCAGGCTGGGCAAAAAAAAAAAAGCGTACTCTGCCAGTTTGGGGCGACTGTTCCAGTTTGCCCTGAAATCCATGGGGCCAGGGAACAGGGTATGTGCCAAAGACAGGCCAGAGTGTAAGTAGGCCAGAACCTGGTTGAGGGCGATCTCAATTTGCTGATTGGCCTCAGCCTGGCACGGCACATGAACAAGCTATGTTGAAGAGACTGAACTGGCTGCTGCTGCTGCTATTGCTCTGCAGGAGGGGCCTGTCTTTGAGACACACTGGCGTCAGGTGTCTGCGGCCTGAAACCTGCTTACACAGTGTTCCCTGGTTATAACGTAGTTTGGTCTGCCTTTTGGAGGGAGAAAAACATTCCCCCATTTTGCTTTGATAATGAGGGTCTAAAAGAATGGCTAGTAATCATCAGACTGCTTAATGTCAATTATATGCTTGTCATGGTAGTAAGCAAGTGAGTCTGCAAGTTTCCATTCTCGCCATTGTGCCCAAGGAGCCAGTTATTTCCAATTCTGCCCCCCACTGAGACGATTTGGTATTGTGGCCTGTGTATTAGCTGTTCTTCCTCTGTTGCTCACCACTGCATGAGCATCAGCGTCTATTCTAAGATGCATATGAGGGGGATGACAGACAAGTGCAGGATGAGGGACAACTGCCAATCATGAACGGCATGAGCTACAACCGCCCGCCCGGGAAACAACACATGCTCCCTGCTGAGGAAGTCAGGTGCATGACAAAATTGTTCATGACGTTCTGCTGCTCATAGAGATGCTGTAGCATAAGCAATTTTCAATTCAAGTGAGTTGGAACGTCGCAGATTAAGCGGTGTAGCTGCAGACCGTTTTGTCACTGAAAGTCCAAGAGAGCGTTCCTCACCACATGAGAATGGTTGAGAAAAGGGACAGTCTCCTGGACATTGCCAGCACTTTGTGCAAGCCAGCATGGTTTTTTAAAAAGCCATGCAAGAAACATGGGTTATTTTCCCCAGTTTCAGGGCCGCCAAGATGTTGCAGCCAATGTCACTGACTACTTTGCCTCTTTGGAGTTGGTGGGGAGAAAGCCAGAGGGATGTTTGCTGCTTGATATGATCAACTGCTCCGGTGTGGCTACTCTCTCACAGGCCGATAAGCTCCAATATGGCGTAGCAATGCTTGACACGTGATATGAAGGAGGTGGAGTGGGAGCACCACCATGCCCTGCTGCTGTTGGGGATGGAAGCGTGTACATGGAAGAGGAGGTGGCGGATAAGTGCCTACTGTGGAATCCAGCCTGATGCAATCATGGGGAAGAAGGGAGAGGTCACAAAGAACCTGGCCATGTTGCTGGTGTGTTGCCTGTCCGCTATAATAATAAAGATTGATGTAATGAGCATTTAAAGACATGTACGTCCCTGACCGTAACAGCTGCTCCAGGTGTCCATCATGGAGTGCAGCTTGCCGCAAAGTGAGAATTGCAAGGAGTGTCCCCCACATGAGAGTACAAGGCACTACTAAACGGCAGCAACTGCACCACCAGCCATTTGGCAGGTGGGGGTTCAGCTTGTAGACAAGTTTTTTCACAGCCAAACATTCCATTATAGATGTCTCATGATGGAGCGGTTGACAAGGAGGAGTCTTAGCAGGAAAAGAAGATGATAATGACAATAACTTGGGGATGTGGGTTGGCTCCCACAAACAAGACCAGGAGAAAGAGGACAGACTTATTCTGATTGAGAATACTGGCCACTTGTACAGTATTTTCCCAAATGATTTAGTGATGCTGCCTCATGTGCTGCAACAGAGCTCTAGTACCTATGATTGTGTTTAAACACCCACAGCTTATTTTAACCCTGCACATCTTGTCCATGGCTGCGGTCTACCCGCCTTGTGGAGAAACAAATGCCACAGTTTCAGTGGCATCACCAGATGTCGAATCAGACATGGCCCTGGCTGTTCTTTGGAAAGTATGTTGCCTCTACTCTTTATTGCTGCTGCCACCATCACCCTACTCCTCTGATGTTTCCTCCTTCTCAGCAACCCTATCCAGCTCCCAAGTCCTGTCAAACACACAATCGTCATTGTCCTCTTCACTTCTACTTTTATCAGACTGGGAGAAATCATGGTGTGCTCTTTGGCCCCAATCCCCTGCTCTGCATCTGCCCCAACACCAATGCTGCTGCTACAGGTGCAACAATTACCACTTGGGCTGCAACTATCGATTATTTTAGTAATCAAGTAATCTATTTAGTAATCCAACGATTAATCCAGTACTCTAATAAGAAAAAACTAATAAAAAAGAACGTTTTCCTTTATAAAATGTCATCAGACCCCCAGTGCCATCAGTCCTCTGTGCCATCAGCTCAACCTCCCCACTTCCTGGTTGCCATCAGTCATCTGAGCCATCAGCTCCACCCAGTGCCATCAATCCTCTGTGCCATCAGTCCTCCAGTGCCATCAGCTCCCCCATGCCATCAGTCCTCTGTGCCATCAGTCCCCCAGTGCTATCAGCTCCCCCATGCCATCAATCCTCTGTGCCATCAGCTCCCCCAGTGCCATCAGTCCTCTGTGCCATCAGCTCAACCCACGCAGCGCCAGGTCATAGTTCAAGCGCTTCACTCCTGCTCCATGGTCACATGACACAAACAAATCGTTGATGCAAAAAAAGCCTTCACTGGGGCTGCAAGGAGGAGGAACAGGAGGTACGCTGTGACCCCCGACTCCACGGCACAGTGTCAGACTCAGAAGTCATCTCCATACCATCCTGCTGCGACAGAGAGAAGTAAGCCATCCAATCCATAATCTCATCCTCTTTCTCCTCAAAGATAATGCTGAACCTTTTTGTAGCCAGCATGGACAACTGTGGCCAGGGCCGATTCTAGCTCTTCTGCTGCCTGAGGCAAAAATTTAAATGGCGCCCCCGCCCATTAAAGGGTTTGTGTCATCTTGGACAATGGGGGCATATCACAGCAGGGACCCACACCTATATCCAGAACGGAGCCCCGAAAGTGAATGAGGGCGCACTGCGCATGCGTGTCCGCCCTCCATTCATTTCTGTGGGGCCGGAGAAATTAGCATAGCGCACAGCGCTGGCTCGGCTATTTCCGTCGGCTTCATAGAAATAAATGGTAGCGGGGGCCGCGCATTCGCTGTACATGCCCATTTATTTCTATGGGGAGCCAGCTTGGTGGTGGCCGGACCGGAGTCCTTGCGGGGCTCCTGCGGTGGGACCCACACCTATAAGACAACGGGGGCATATCCTAGCGATATGCCCCCATTGTCCATGATGAGACAACCCCTTTAAAAAATAGTATGAAAGCCATGTATCCAACGAACTCCAAGACTGTCCTGCCAGATCTGGGGCAGTACAAGTACAGATAATGTTATTAATATCACCTGCAGTCCTATGTAACACCACAGGTAACACAGTGATTAATATCAGAGTACAGATACTATAGTAGATGCTACCTGCAGTCCTATGTAACAGCACACCTAACACAGTGATGGCTGAGTACAGAAAATGCAGTAATGTTACCTGCAGTCCTATGTAAAACCACTAATAACACTAGTGCTGATAATGTGGTAGTGTTACCTTAGTGTGATTCTCCCACTGGACTTCATGCTGGCAGCGCTGCCTCCTTTTCCATCTTCTTCTTCTTGCCCCGCACAGAACGTCCTGATGCAGCTGCGTCAAGACATAAGAACACTGTGGGCATGGTGACGGTGACAGACACTCAGGGACAAAGACACAGAGGGACAGGGACACAGAGGGACTGACACATCTGTGACCCTTTCACATTGGAAATACCCTCTTTGTGCCCCCTCACAGTAGTTATGCCCTCTCTTTGCCCCCTCCAGAGTAGTAATGCACTTTGTGGCCCCTACACAGTATTAATGCACATTGTACCCCCTTCACAGTAGTAATGCCTACTCTGTGCCCCAATAATAGTTATGCCCACTGTGCCCCTTTATAGTAATAATGCCCTCTGTGCCGGCTGAATGCGCAGTGTTTAACTGCTGTGTGGATACCTCCCCTTAAAAAATACGGAAAACTGCCGCCTGAGGCGAGATTCTCATCTCAAAGAAAAAAAGGGGAATTTCAGTCAGCACATCCCAGTGCTCGATTCTCATCTCGCCTCAAGGCAGAAGCGGCCCTGACTGCAGCCTACTACTAATACTTCTAGCCAGATAGCTTGTCCTTCTACTACCCACTTTCTGGACCTGAGTCTTTCATTTGGAACCCTTCCAGATTCCTGACCTTTTTGGGCCTAAATGTACACAGTCAAACAAAATGAAGAACTTTACAAATCTGGTTTCTGGAAGTTAAAATCAGGAAGTCACAATACGATGTAATTTCCTTTCCACAAACACAATGAAGACACTGCTACTGACAGTTGACTTTGGAAATAATGCAGTATTAGTGCCGCTAACAGATTTGGCACTGATGTCGTTTGTGCCTTAAAATATTCAGATTCAGCAAACAAAAGTTTTCTGTAGTGTAAAACACAAGTTGTCAACCTACTATACAATTATTTTCCTCCACCACACCAATATTTGAAGTGCCTGTCGATGTACCAACACGGATTTCGGACTAGTATTTCACGTTATCACTCAGACTGTTATAAACCACTAGTCCTCTACCATTTGTATTTTAAGACGCACCAATATGCTATTATCCCAAAGTTAAACAAAAAAAATAATAATTTGCAGTGCTTGCAGATGCACCAACTCGTATTTCAGAGGATTTCATGTTATCACTCAAAATGGTATTAACTTGGTATTATAAGACACATTAATATACTATAATATACTATTTTCCAAAATGCAAAAAAAAAATTGAATGTGAGATGCACTGACACAGATTTTGGACTAGTATTTTATTTTCTCACTGGTATAAACCACTACCTTTTGTATTGTAAGACACAAGTATGCTAGTTCCCCAAACTTAAAAAAAAAAATATATATATTTTTGAAATGTCTGGAGAACACGGATTTCGGACCAGTATTTCATATTAGCACTAAGAGGTATAATTGTCCACTACCCTGTGGATTGTAAGACACACTAATATGCTATTTTTGTAAACTTAAACAAAAAAGAATGTATTTCTGTTAAAATGGCAAAAAAGAAAAAAATGTCCTTGCAGGTAGCTGCTTTTGATGTTCTGCTGCAACTGTTTAAAGGTTCCTTCACACGCAACAGATTTTGTAGCACAAAATTATACGACTGAAAATCAGTTCCATTCATTTGAATGGGGTAGCAAGCATATGGATTTCTGCAAGCTCCATCAAGGTGACTGAATTGAACTGATTTTCAGTCACAGATTTTCTGCCATGTGGGAAGACACCCTTATAAGGCAGTAATTGCAGCTAAAATGTACTGCCAGGCACACCCAGCATCAGCATCTCACTACTCACTCACTTTCTGACAGCTTTACCTGCCTTTCCCTATTGTACACAATTGTTCTCTGTAATTCTAGCCTTTCCCTTCACACTCCCTGGCAGTAGAATACAAGCTTGATTGGTTTCTGAATGCCCTTATTATTTTGTCACTCTCCCTGGCTCCCTTAGATCGTTTTTTGGCAGATACTGTAAGACCCAACCATGCTCATTCACAGCCCAGTAAGAAATGATGTTCTGCTAGAGCATCTCCTTGCCTGCTGCAGCATTAATTAGCTCATCCAGGCTGTCTGTAGGCCTTTGAGCCAGTCAGGGCAAGCTCTCCCTCCACTTCCTCTTAGGGTCATGTGAGTATCCTTCTTATTTGTTCTTCATGCCTTTTTCTGCCGACATGTGCAGTAAAATGGTGCTGTGCGTTTTATCGAAGTTGTCCGAAACTAACCTGAAAAGCTTTGGGTTCGGCTGCCGGCCAAAATTTAGCAAAATTCGTAATGAACCAGGTTTAATATGAACTGGTTCGCTCATCTGTAGCCTAAAGTACTAAAATATAAACATAGTTATCCCATATGGTGATCAAAGTCATACACACTGCAAAATAGTGTTAGTAAAAACTGTAGCACTTCTCAAAAAGTAAGCCCTCACACAGCTCTGTAGACATAACTATAAAAAAGTTATGGGGGTAAGCATATGACAATGAAAAAAATATTTTTTCCAAATGTTTTTTCTTTTTCAGCATTAGAACAAAAGAAAAACTATAAATGTGGTATTGTTGCAATTGTACTGATCTGGAGAATGAAAATCTAATTGGTCTGTTTTACCTCACAGGGAACGCAGTAAAAAGAAAACCCAAAAAACTGGTGGAATTGCATTTTTTTCCCAATTCCTTCCCATTTGGATTTTTTTCCAGTTTCCCACTGCATTGTATGCAATATTAAACGATGCCATTAGAAATCCAAATTGTCCTGCAAAAAACAAGCCCTTGTACAGCTCTTAACTAAAAAATTATTTGGGACTGAAAAGATTAAGTGTTTAGTCAGAAATTGTTTTTGTACCCTAAGTACCCTGTGCACTGTATAGAAAACATAAAGAACACCAAAAATGATTTTATTTTTTATATACTTGTAGTGATAGTAAACCATGAATAGAGCAGCTATTTAACCCTTTCTATCCTGGGACAGTTTTCACCTTCCTGACCATTTCTGGCCTTTTTTTTTTTTGCAAATCTGACTTTTTTCATTGCTTGATACTAAACTTTTTGTGAGGCAAGGTAACAAAAAAATTGGCTGTTCTGGCACTTAAATTTTTTTTACAGTGTTCACCTGACTGGATAGATCATATGATATTTTTATAGAGTCAGTTGTTATGGAAATGACAATACTAAATATGATAGAAGACAAGGGGGTTGTTGCTAAGGTTCAAAATGGACCACCTTAGAACTATTTTTCTAATAGAAATGTACTATTTCAGTAAATAAAGTATATTACAAAAATGGTTAGTAACACTGCCCCTGCACATTAAAAAAAGAATGACAGTTACACTTTAAAGGAGTTATTTTATATAATCCTATCCCCAGCTGTATGAAGAGGCTGCAGCCCTCCATGAGCACCCAGGCCTCTTCCTAGGTTCAGGTCATCCCCAATCAAAGTGAATAGGGCACTGCACTATCAAGCACAGACTCTATACAATGTACCATACAGTGCTGTGCTTGGTGAGCTGTGAGGAGGCTGTGGCTCTCTACATAGCTCCAATGAGTGGTCCCAGGAATTGGACGTCCTTATGAAAATCCCAGATCACCCCTTTAATTAAAGCTCCTTGGTTTCTTCTCATTATACAAGTCATTTTTTGTCAATAATTGATTCATTCCGGTATAATAGATTAGGTTATATTAGATCCTTGTAATAATATAAATGTCTGTGTCACCCAAGGTGTTTGTGTTTAAATTCATGTAGGATCGAGTCCGCTGGACAATGTTACGGAGGATGTTACTCATCCATGCAACCCAAATCCGTGTCCTGCTAATCATCTGTGTGAGGTTAACAGAAAAGGATGTCTTCTTGGAGAACCGTGTCTTCCATATGTCTGTACCAAAGGTAAAACATGAATGCGCCACCAGAGGTACCGTACTGTCAGCAAAGTCACAGCATTTGCTCTGTGCTTTATGTTACAAAGAAAAGTGGGTTTACACACTAAACTGAGCATTTCATGTGAGAATTCTTAATTCCCCCATGCAACATTTCAGTATGTATAAGGCCTGTTTCACATTTGTGTTGTGGATTTCCAGTTTTGAGATCTGGCAAAGTATGATGACAATAGATCAGTTTTGTCCCCATTCATTGTCAATGGGGACAAAACTTATCAGGATGCATGCCGTTCCATTTTGTTCAATTTTTTTGATTGGACACAAAACCGCTGCAAGCTATTGTTTTTTTTCCTGTTGCGAAACAAAAAAGTGAATCTGGTACCCATGGACTTAAATGATTGTCATACCATTTGTCATTGTTATTTTCATATGGTTTGTCCAGTTTAGATTTAATACAACCGGATATGGCCGAAACGGATGCATCCATATGCATTAAATGTCACTGATCCATTTAATTACAGTAATGAGATTTTCTGCCGCATTACAAAATCGGAAAGTGACAATGCAAGTGTGAAACAGACAGACTTTTGTGTCACGCCCCTTATTAGCATTTCATGAAGACAGAAGTATAAATCAGATGAGCATACAACATATCCCACCAGTGCTTCAAGTAAGGCTAGTTTCACACTAGCGGTATACTCCTCCGGCAGGTTGTTGCGGCGGGTGAACAGCATGGCAACGTTGCTAAGAGGCAGCCGGAATAAAACTACGACATGTAGTTTCACACTAGCGGCATACTCCTCCAGCAGGCTGTTCCGGCCCCATCTAATATATAAAGCTGAGTGTATGTATTGTGAGACACTGAAGGGGTTAATCCTAGATGGTCGGTATATTTCGCCTGGGTTCAGCTATTATGCCTACTAGGACTGAGGGAAGTTCATGTCTCCCACCAGGAGACATGGGAAACCAGGAAAGTGTGATATGGTCTCCAGCAAATGTAGTTGCTGGAGACGTTTTGATAATGTGTTTGGGCCTGTTTTTTTTGGCATGGATGACAGGTTTGTCAGTGGGGCCATCCATCCCACTTCCTCCACTCTGGGTCTTATGGTTTGGAGTCAGGCACCACAGGTGCTGAGGCTGGACCATTAGCAGGTCCATAAAGCCTGCAAGGTCTGCAGACAGAGAGAGGCTGGGTGCAGCTAAGAATGCTGAAGGCTGCTGGCCTCAGGAGATACTTTTGAACCTGTCAAAGGTAAAACTTGTGGACTGAACTGATATGGACTGGACTGTGTGATATGATTTTGTTCACTGTGTGATATGTTTTGTTTGTGCGGTTGTAGCTAGTTGCACGTATAGTGAGGAAACTACCTTATGTTTAGTTAGTGCTGGACAAGCAGGGTTTATTTTGTTTATGCCTGAAGCAAAGGCTGCATTTCGTTTGTTTGAACTTGCTAATAAACGCATGCCAAGCCTGTATTTGGACTTTATCTCGTGTCTGGGATTCTGACTGCTGTTCACACCACCAAACCCACACTCTACCAAGCTAACTTTCCCACATATGGTGGAGGATGCGGGCAGTGAACAAAACCCAGTCTTAAAGAGACACACACACTAAAAGGACTGATTTGTTGTGTGCCACTCTATGTCTTGGGTGAAGGCTGCAGGTGAATAACCAAAAAAGCGGTGGCAATGGAGGACCTGGTCAAACAGATGATCCACGCCAGTCTGCAGCAACAAGAAGCCAGTTGGCAACAGTACGAGGCCACCCAAGCCATGCTACAACAGCAAGTTGAGATGAATAGACTGTTGGCAGAAAAGTTGGCAGGAGCCATGACCGTACCACAAGCTATGACTATAGAAGGGACCCGAGGTGTGCAACCATCCATGACGGCCACAGTGCAAGCAACGCTGCAAAAGATGACTCCTACCAACGACGTAGAGGCGTATTTCACTGTCTTTGAGAGAATTGCGGAGCGTGAAAGGCTACCTGTGGACCAGTGGGCGGATGTCGTGGCGCCTTACCTAACAGGAGAACCCCAAAAGGCCTACTTTGACCTGAGTGAGTTGGACTCCCGCGACTACGCCAAGCTAAAGGCGGAGATCCTGGCTTGGTTGGGGGTAACCATGCAGGTGCGTGCAGGCCGGGTGCATGCCTGGACTTTCTCGGCGCAGATCATTGAGAGGGTCGTCCTGGACAAGTTCACCCGTTCTTTGTCGCCTCGGATACAGCGCTGGGTTGGACAAGCAGGACCTTCAGATGCGGACCAGCTTGTAAACCTGGTGGAGCGGTATCGTGCCACTGAGGAGCTGCTTCAGACCTCCACCGACAGGGGCAGTGCCAGGGAGACCAAGACGACTAAAGGTGCTCGTAAGACTTTTCCGGTTACTCGGGATCTGAGACAGGCTACACAGGGAGGTGGCCCAGAGGGGGGCCAGCAGTTGGGCCACGACAGGGGTCTCCAGACCGAGCCCAAGGTCGCATACAGTGTTGGCGATGCCGTGAATAGGGGCACATAACGGCTAACTGTCCCCTTACCGTCGAGCCCATGGACTGCAACACCTCCAGGCGCGTTTCTCTTTGCCTGTCCCGTTCTGGCTGCAGAGACTGTGTCCGGGACTAAGCCACAAATGTGCACTGTCTCCATTGGGGGTTACCTAGTATCGGCCCTGCTGGACTCGGGAAGCCTGGAAACCCTCGTGCACGGGTCTCTTGTCAGTTCTGGGGTATACAGTGGACGTACTGTTGGGGTGTTGTGTATTCACGGGGACACATGGGAATACCCCACCGCTAATATCACCATAGGCTCCCCTTGTGGTGCTGTTACCCATGAAGTGGGCGTGGTTAAGACTTTAGTTTATGAAGTGATCTTGGAAAGAGACTTTCCAATTTTTGGGGATTTGTGGGGGGGAAGGAACGCATTGTGTGCTAATAATGTGGAAGGAAAGCATTGTGTGCTAATAATGTGAAAAATAATGGGTAACCCCAGAGCCATATGACCCAAACACAGAGGTACCAGCAGTAGGGGTGACCCCAGGTGAAAATGGGAAATTTCCCCTAGCAGTGCTGGCAGGTGACACGGAAGAACCAGAGGAGGGTCCAGATATGCCGGACTTAGAGGTGTCACGGGACAATTTTGGGACAGCCCAACTTAGAGATCCCCTGCTGTTAAGAGCCGGTGAAAGTGTGACTGTAATCAGTGGGGTGTCACAAGTTCCCGGGGCGGATACGAGGTACCCTTACTTTGTAGTCAATCAGGATCTACTCTACCGTATAGACAAGGTGCGGGGGAAGGAGCTTGAGCAACTGGTCGTGCCTCAGCCCTATCGCCGAACAGTCTTAGATTTGGCCTATAAGCATGTATTGGGAGGTCATTTGGGCTGAGAGAAAATCCTAGAATGGGTCTTACGGAGGTTTTACTGGCCTGGTGTACATAAAAGTGTAAAAGAGTACTGTGAGTCATGCCCCGTGTGTCAGTTAACAGCTCCTATGTCTCACTTCAGAAGTCTCTTAGTCCCGCTGCCCATCATAGATGTATCATTTGACAGGATTGCCATGGATCTAGTTGGCCCGGTAGTGAAATCCGCTAGAGGGGATCAGTACATTCTGGTTGTATTAGACTATGCCACCCGGTATCCTGAGGCGGTACCCCTGAGAAACACCTCCGCAAAAGTCATTGCCAGAGAGCTGTTCAACATGTTTTCCCGAACTGGCATTCCTAAAGAGATCCTCACAGACCAGGGGACCCTGTTTATTTCATGGGTCATGAAGGAGATGTGCAAGCTGTTAAAAATTAAACACCTGCGTACGTCAGTATATCATCCTCAAACTGAAGGACTAGTTGAAAGGTTCAACAAGACCTTGAAGGGCATGTTAAAGAGTTAGCCAGGATGGGAAAGACTGGGATTGTTTATTGCCATATTTAATGTTTGCAGTACGTGAGGTTCCCCAGTCCTCCTCCGAGTTCTCTCCATTTGAGCTAGTATATGGCCGACACCCACGTGGGCTCCTGGACATTGCCAAGGAGACCTGGGAACATGAACACACCCCCTACAAAAGTGTTATCGAACACATTACCCTCATGCAGGACCGGATAGCGGCAGTTATGCCCATAGTAAAGGCCCACATAGAGCAAGCACAGGAGGCCCAGAGACGAGTGTATAACAGGTCGGCTAAGGTCAGAACCTTTAACCCAGGGGACCGAGTGCTGGTCTTGGTGCCAACAGTAGAAAGTAAGTTTTTGGCCAAATGGCATGGGCCCTATGAGGTTGTTGATAGGGTGGGGGAAGTCACTTATAAGGTGTACCAGCCTGGCAGGAGGAAGCCCGAGCAAATCTACCACGTTAATTTGCTAAAGCCGTGGAAAGAGCGAGGGTCCCTGTCCACAGTGAGTTTACCCAGTAGGGGTAGCCCGGGGAAGTCCCCACCTGAGATAAATGCCCCTGCTAAGAGTGTACCAGGGGTGTGTATCTCAGAAACCCTATCTAGGGCACAAGTGCAGCAGACAAAGGAGTTTGTCCTTAGGAATACCGTGTTCTCCGAGTTATCTGGGCGTACTTCCATAGTCAAGCACGACATTGTCACTGAGCGGCAGGTATGGGTACACTTAAAGCCATATAGGGTACCAGAAGCTCGTAGACAGGCCATTTCAGAAGACGTCAAAAAAATGTTGGATCTGGGGGTTATTGAGGAGTCAAATAGTTAATGGTCAAGTCCCATAGTCCTGATACCCAAACCAGATGGCACACTGCGGTTTTGTAACAACTTCCGGAAGATAAATGAGGTGTTAACTTTTGACGCCTACCCAATGCCAAGGGTGGATGAGTTGATAGAGAGATTGGGACATACTAGATTTTTCTCTACACTAGATCTGACGAAAGGGTATTGGCAGGTACCGCTCACTGACCGTGCTAAAGAGAAGACTGCATTTGTCACCCCTGATGGTCTGTTCCAATATGTCTGTCTTCCCTTTGGGCTACATGGAACTTCTGACACATTTCAAAGGTTTTTGGATATCATCCTTAAGCCCCATTGCAGGTATGCTTCTGCTTATTTAGATGACATTATAATTTTTTGTGACGACTGGGAAAGTCACCTACCAAAGGTGCAAGCAGTGGTAGACTCCCTCAGGGCTGCAGGTTTGACTGCAAACCCAAAAAAATGTTCGTTGGGTCTGGAGGAGGCACGTTATCTGGGGTATATAATAGGAAGAGGTGTCATAAAGCCCCAGGTCAACAAAGTAGAAGCCATCCAAAATTGGCCATGGCTAGTGACCAAAAAGCAGGTGAGAGCTTTTTTGGGTATTGTGGGCTATTACCGCAGATTTATCCCTAACTTTGCCACTATAGCAGCACCCTTGACAGATCTGACCAAGGGAAGTAGGTCTCCAAAGGTTGAAGTTAATCCTCTGTAGAGAGCCAGTACTCATCACTCCTGATTTCACTAAGACATTTACAGTACAAACCGATGCTTCTGATGTAGGGCTAGGGGCGGTCCTTTCCCAAGATGTGGGGGGTGAGGACCCGGTCACCTATCTTAGAAGGAAGCTTACATGCCCAGAAAGGAACTACAGCATTGTGGAACGTGAGTGTTTGGCGATAAAATGGGCCCTAGAGGCGCTGAAGTATTACCTGCTAGGTCGGCACTTCAGGCTAGTGGTCGATGACTCCCCTCTCACCTGGATGAGCCAGGCTAAAGAGAGAAATGCAAGAGTCACGAGGTGGTTCCTTACATTGCAAAACTTTAAATTTACTGTAGAGCACAGGGCTGGTAAATTACAAGGGAAAGCAGATGCGCTATCGAGGACACACCGTTTGATGGCTAAAAGTGTTCGCCCCCACAGGCTCGAACAAAGGGGGAGGGTAAGTGAGACACTGAAGGGGTTAATCCTAGATGGTCGTTATATTTCGCCTGGGTTCAGCTATTATGCCTACTAGGACTGAGGGAAGTTCATGTCTCCTACCAGGAGACATGGGAAACCAGGAAAGTGTGATATGGTCTCAAGCAAAGGTAGTTGCTGGAGACGTTTTGATAATGTGTTTGGGCCTGGTTTTTTGGGGGATGGATGACAGGTTTGTCAGTGGGGCCATCCATCCCACTACCTCCACTCTGGTTCTTGTGGTTTGGAGTCGAGCACCATAGGTGCTGAGGCTGGACCATTAGCAGGTCCATAAAGCCTTCAAGGTCTGCAGACAGAGAGAGGCTGGGTGCAGCTAGGAATGCTGAAGGCTGCTGGCCCCAGGAGATACTTTTGAACCTGTCAAAGGTAAAACTTGTGGACTGAACTGTGTAATATGATTTTGTTCACTGTGTGATATGTTTTGTTTGTGCGGTTGTAGCTAGTCGCACATATAGTGAGGAAACTACCTTATGTTTAGTTGCTGGACAAGCAGCGTTTACTTTGTTTATGCCTGTAGCAAAGGCTGCATTTCGTTTGTTTGAACTTGCTAATAAACGCAGGCCAAGTCTGTATTTCTTCACTTTATGTCAGTCTTAGCTCTCCAGGATGTACCATTCCTAAGATATTCCCAAAAAATGCATTAGCCAATAGAAGCCTGGTCACATGACTTTTATCAGCAAATAGAAGCTCGCAGGCAGTTAGTCTCCACACACACCAGGTTTCCATAACAACCCAGCCATTTTCCTTCACTGCTGTAGGTCTGTTGTAAAGGGGCAGAGCGCCGTGGATGACACTGTTAAAGGGGTATTCCGTTTACCATAAATATGTGTTATATGCTTATGTTTTAGACTAACTCATCATCAATCATTACCTAATATATTGTAAATTTCACATATTTACCGTTCAGTAGTAATAAAAGATGTTTTCTTCCACTGTGTTTCCTCATAAATTACCATGGCATCGACTTGTAATTCAGGCCACCCTCAAAAGAAGGACTTAAAAGCCCCACCCCCAGGTGCCGCTAAGTCACTCCCCCGACTCGGTCAGGCCACGCCACCTTCGACTCCTCACTGACAAGGATTGAAAAAATGAAGGTAAAAATCAACTTGTCAGCTGCAGGGGTAGGAGGGAGGGTGACTTTCTCCCTGCAGCTCATGCTCAGACTGCATAGTGCTGCTATCTGGGAGTAAGCTGTTCAAAAGGACATCCCTGTGTCCATCCAGGCCCTGCGCATGACGGAGGACAGGGAATCTGAAAGCCGGACTGTCCAGCCTAAAACTGGACCACTGGCCACCCTAGGGGCAGTCTGATGTAAGGGTGGCCAGACGTCCGGTTTTAGGCTGGACAGTATGGTTTTTTGGTTCCCTGTCCTCCGTCCGGCGCAGTGCCTGGACGGACACATGGATGTCCACCCTTTCAGTAGCTCAGACAGCTTCTCCTCCGTGTCTTCACGGAGCCAGGGGTGAGACCTCATGTTTAGGGGTGTGGCTTCATGGGGACCAGGGGCATGGCTTCACGTTGGGGGCATGGCCGGTGAGGTCCGGCTTTCTGGGGGTGAAGACAGTGGCCACCCTAGCTGCTGTGGAGGTCATAGGTAAAGGGGAGGGCGCTGTGGATGTTACTGTTAAAGAGGGAGGCACTGTAGAGGTCATTCTCGATATCTTTTAACGACACACACAAGCATTAAATAAAAAGGATGAAATCTACCTGGGCGAAGCCGGGTCCTTCTGCTAGTTTACTATAATGGGGACAGGCCGGAGTTCCAGCCGCAGCACGGCAAACATGCCGACAGGCAGCCGGAATAAAACTACGACATGCCGGAACAGCCTGCCGGAGGAGTATGCCTTTAGTTTGAAAGTAGCCTAAGGGTAAAAATGTGCGACTTTTTTACAAAAAGACAAGTATACTCCATCTCCATATACAACACTATTTACCACTATTTACACTATTTTATAAAAATGCACTTAAATCATTCCTGTTATTTAATCCCAAAGGTCCCAAGACTCTTGTTTTTATTACTGCAGGAGTATCCTTTCCTTATTATCTCCTTATGGTGCATGTTGCAGATGCATCAGCACACAAAAACGCATCTGCCTTGCGTCTCCATCACCATGCTGTATGCATTTGTGCCCTATTGATTTAGTGGAGCCCAATTTTGTTCTCGGGAAACGAACATGTTCCCCAAACCAAATTTGCATTTCTCTGACAAGTACAGATAATAGTATACACAACAAAATTGCTTTTGCAAGTAATAGTAACATAGTAACATAGTTTATAAGGCTGCAAAAATACATCTTTCCATCTAGTTCGGCCTGTTATCCTGCAAGTTGATCCAGAGGAAGGCAAAAAAAAAAACTGTGAGGTAGAAACCAATTTTCCCCACTTTAGGGGAAAAAAATTCCTTCCCGACTCCAATCAGGCAATCAGAATAACTCCCAGGATCAACGACCCCTCTTTAGTAACTATAAACTGTAATATTATTACAGTCCAGAAATACATCCAGGCCCCTGCTGAACTCTTTTAGTGAACTTACCATCACCTCAGGCAGAGCGTTTCCTAGTCTCACTACTCTTACCGTAAAGACTCCTCTTCTATGTTTGTGTACAAACCTTCTTTCCTCTAGACACAGAGGATGTCCCCTCGTCACAGTCACAGTCCTGGGGATACATAGATTGTGGGCGAGATCTCTGTACTGACCCCTGATATATTTATACATAGTTATTAGATCTCCCCTCAGTTGTCTTTTTTTCTAAAGTGAATAACCCTAATTTTGATAATCTTTCAGGGTACTGTAGTCCACCCATTCCAGTTATTACTTTAGTTGCCCTCCTCTGAACCCTTTCGAGCTCTGCTATGTCTGCCTTGTTCACAGGAGACCAGAACTGTACACTGTACTCCATGTGTGGTCTGACTAGTAATTTGTAAAGTGGCAGGACTATGTTCTCATCACTGGCATCTATGCCCCTTTTGATACAACCCATTATCTTATTAGCCTTGGCAGCAGCTGCCTGACCCTGGTTTCTACAACTTAGTTTGCTGTCCACTAAAATTCCTAAGTCTTTTTCCATGTCACCTAGTATTTTACCATTTACTATGTACTGGTGACTTGCATTATTCCTTCCCATGTGCGTAACCTTACATTTGTCAGTGTTAAACCTTATCTTCCCAAGCCTCCAATCTATCCAGATCCATCTGTAGCAGTGTACTGTTCTCTTCTGTGTTAATTACGTTACACATTTTAGTGTCATCTGCAAAAATTGATATTTTACTGTGCAAGCCTTCTACCAGATCATTAATAAAAATATTGAAGAAAATATGGCCCAATACTGACCCCTGTGGTACCCCACCAGTGACTGTGACCCAATCTGCGTGTGAACTGTTAATAACCACCCTCTGTTTTCTATCACTGAGCCTGTTACTTACCCACGTACATCCATTTTCTCCCAGACCATGCATTCTCATTTCATATACTAACCTTTTATGCGGTACAGTGTCAAGTCCAGATATATGACATCTATTGATTCGCAGTGGTCAAGTCTACTAGAACTTACCTCCTCATAGAAACTGATTAAATTAGTTTGACATGACTGATCCCTCATGAAGCCATGCTGATATGGCGTTATTTGCTTTTTTTCATCGAGGTACTCCAAGACAGCATCTCTTCAAACAGTTTACCCACGATAGATGTTAAATTTACCGGCCTATAGTTTCCAGGCTCTGTTTTTGGACCTTTTTGAATATTGGCACCACATTTGCTGAGAGCCAATCCTCTGGAACACTCCTTGTCAGTATATAGTCCTTAAATATGAGAAATAAGGGTCTGGCTATGACATTACTTCATTCTCTTAGGATACGGGGGTGTATGCCATCCGGTCCTGCGGATTTGTCTATTTTAATCTTTTTAAGACGTCGCTGTACTTCTTCCTGGGTCAGACAGGGCACTTTTAATGGGGAATTTACTTTTATATTCTGCATTTCATCTGACAGTTTATTTTCCTCAGTGAATACAGTGGAGAAAAAGATATTTAGTAGCTTTGCTTTCTCCTCATTGCCCTCTGCAACTTCCCCCTCATTACTCTGTAAAGGGCCGACACCTTCAGATTTATACTTTTTACCATTTGTATAATTGAAGAACATTTTAGGGTTAGTTTTACTCTCTTTGGCAATTAATCTCTCGGTCTCTAGTTTGGCTGCTTTTATTTGTCTTTTACATGTTGTATTTTTTTCCTTATAGTTTTCCAATGCTTCTTCGCTTCCCTCCTCTTTTAGTGACTTAAATGCTTTCTAATTTATTGCTTTCTTTAACCTTTTATTTATGCTTTTAAAAATATCCCATTTTGTGGCTGTATTTTTTTTTGAGGACTTTGTCCTAGTTAGTTAGGCCTTTGGCCTCTCTCAGTTGGCTAGATTTAGCTTTTTTGAAGTTTGGTGTTTTTGTTCCTCCCTGAAGAAACACTCTTTTGAATGACAATTGGAAGGTTATTACTTTGTGGTCACTATTTCCCAGGTGTCCCCCAACCTGCACATCTGTTGTTCTGCCAGATCTATTGGTTAATACTAAATCCAGTATGGCTGTCCCTCTAGTCTGGTCCTGAACCAGCTGGGAAAGGTAATTCTTTCATTTTTGCCAAGAACCTGTTTCCTTTATGAGATGTAGTTTTTGGTTTCCCAGTCTATATCTGGGTAGTTGAAATCCCCCATAATAACAACCTCATTATGATTTGCCGCCTCATCTATCTCCTATCTCCGTCCGTGAGCGGGCCATATGTCCCAGAGCAGCATAGATCGCGCGCACGGGAGAGCACAGCATCATAGATTACAATGATGCTGTGCACGTTGAGATGCCCGCGGGACTATTGTCCCGCACTCATAAGATCATATGAGTGCGGGACAATAGCCCCGCAGGCGATCCGACGTGCACAGCATTATTGCAATCTATGATGATGTGCGCTCCGGTGCGCATGATCTATGCCGCCCGGGACATATGGCCCACTCACGGACCGTATGTCTCGGAACGCATATGGTCATGTGCAAGGGCCCTTAGTAGTGGATCTTATGTGGACTCTGGTATATTAGGTGGCTTACAGTGGGGAAAAAGTATTCAGTCAGCCACCAATCGTGCAAGTTCTCCCACTTAAAAAGAGGAGAGAGGCCTGTAATTGACAAAGGTAGACCTCAACTATGAGAGACAAAATGAGAAAACAAATCCAGAAAATCACATTGTCTGATTTTTAAAGAATTTATTTGCAAATTATGGTGGAAAATAAGTATTTGGTCAATAACAAAAGTTCATCTCAATACTTTGTTATATATTCTTTGTTGGCAATGACAGAGGTCAAACGTTTTCTGTAAGTCTTCACAAGGTTGGCACACACTGTTGCTGGTATGTTGGCCCATTCCTCCATGCAGATCTCCTCTAGAGCAGTGATGTTTTGGGGCTGTCGCTGGGCAACACGGACTTTCAACTCCCTCCAAAGGTTTTCTATGGCAGTGATTTTCAACCAGTGTGCCTCCAGCTGTTGCAAAACTACAACTCCCACCATGCCCTTCTGTAGGCTGATAGCTGTAGGCTGCCTGGGCATGATGGGAGTTGTAGTTTTGCAACAGCTGGAGGCACACTGGTTGAAAATCACTGTTCTATGGGGTTGAGATCTGGAGACTGGCTAGGCCACTCCAGGACCTTGAAATGCTTCTTACGAAGCAACTCCTTCGTTGCCCTGGCGGTGTGCTTGGGATCATTGTCATGCTGAAAGACCCAGCCTCGTTTCATCTTCAATGCCCTTACTGATGGAAGGAGGTTTGCACTCAAAATCTCACGATACATGGCCACATTCATTCTTTCATGTACACGGATCAGTCGTCCTGGTCCCTTTGCAGAGAAACAGCCCCAAAGCATGATGTTGCCACCCCCATGCTTCACAGTTGGTATGGTGTTCTTTGGATGCAACTCAGCATTCACTCTCTTCTAAACACGACGAGTTGTGTTTCTACCAAACAGTTCTACTTTGGTTTCATTTGACCATATGACATTCTCCCAATACTCTTCTGGAACATCCAAATGCTCTTTAGCAAACTTCAGACGCGCCTGGATATGTACTAGATTAAGCAGGGGGACACGTCTGGCACTGCAGGATCCAGAGTCCCTGGCGGCGTAGTGTGCTACTGATGGTAGCCTTTGTTACGTTGGTCCCAGCTTTCTGCAGGTCATTCACTGGGTCCCCCCGGGTGGTTCTGGGATTTTTGCTCACAGTTCTTGTGATTATTTTGACCCCACGGGGTGAGATCTTGCGTGGAGCCCCTGATCGAGGGAGATTATCAGTGGTCTTGTATGTCTTCCATTTTCTAATTATTGCTCCCACAGTTGATTTCTTCACACCTAACTGCTTACCTATTGCAGATTCAGTCTTTCCAGCCTGGTGCAGGTCTGCAATTTTGTTTCTGGTGTCTTTCGACAGCTTTTTGCTCTTCACCATAGTGGAGTTTGGAGTGGGACTGTTTGAGGTTGTGGACAGGTGTCTTTTATACTGATAACAAGTTCAAACAGGTGCCATTACTACGGATAATGAGCGGAGGACAGACGAGCCTCTTAAAGTAGAAGTTTCAGGTCTGTGAGAGACAGAAATCTTGCTTGTTTGTAGGTGACCAAATACTTATTTCCCACCATAATTTGCAAATAAATTCTTTAAAAATCAGACAATGTGATTTTCTGGATTTGTTTTCTCATTTTGTCTCTCATAGTTGAGGTCTACCTATGATGTCAATTACAGGCCTCTCTCATGTTTTTAAGTGGGAGAACTTGCACAATTGGTGGCTGACTAAATACTTTTTTCCCCACTGTATAATAAACTCCTATTAGCATTTTATTATTGTGTTTACCTCCATGTATTTTTATACTATACTGTATTTTTATACAGTATTCTATATTGTCACTTAGGTATGCACTATGTAATACATGCTTGGAGTTAATCTGGCCTGGATATTATTTAGATGATGGGAGTCTGAACTGTATTTCTGTCACCTGCAGCAGGGTCTGTAGAGCTGTGCTGGTCACTCTGTTGGCTTAACACACTGTAGCTTCTAAGATGGAAGTATTCTTGGTTCTGTGAATCTCCCTGGAGAAGTGGTCTAACAGGATAACTGGATAAGGTCCTTTGGAGAAGGACTTCTTACATGTGTTTCCTTCTTCCACTCTGTTTGGCAGAATGTTATAGAGCAGGTGAAGCTGAGCAGATTGATATATAGATTTGTGGGAAAAGATTCAGTAAAACTTTGTAATTTATACATTTAAATGCCTGCTTATTGTGGGCTTTGACGTCAAGAAGGCGGTCCTATCAGTTGTTTACAACTCTTTTTGTATACACAGTCACACAGATGGAAGGCTGTGAGTCACTGATAGGACCACCTCCTTAACCCTTTCGCTACCAGTGCCGTACATGTACAGCGCTGGAGTGATGTGGGAACATGATGCCCGCTCGCACGTGCAGAGACCTGCGGCTACTTACCGCAACTGGCAATAATGCCGATTGTGGTACGTGAGATCACGGCATCTAATTGCGCTAAAACCCCGAAGCGCATGCTTCTGGGCGTCTTACAGATGCCCCATGTGGCCAATCGGGGCATCTGCATTCAATCTGAACGCTGTAAACCTCGCTGACGAGGCTTACAGCGTTTATGCTGCAATTCTTATTTTGGCCACCAGATGGCAGGCCAGCATAAGAAATGAGCAAAAGCCACTTACAGAGGACCTGTCATGACTCCTGATATGCTTGTTTTAAAAGCTTGATGTATTCCACGTGTAATAACAATTCTGGAGCATCTATTCTTATGTCTGTATGTTGTGCAATTCCTCGATTATTTCTACTAGGAGTTATGAATGAATTGCTAGCAGTCTGCAGTAAGGGTACAGAGTGGTGTTAACAAGTTGGGGGTGTGTACCTGCACAGTCTGAAAATGGCAGCACTGATTGGATAGAGTGAGTCTGCAGGTACACACCCACAACTTGTTACCACCCCTCTGTACCCTTACTGCAGACTGCTAGCAATTCATTCATAACTCCTAGTAGAAATAATAGAGGATTGGCACAACATAGAGCCATAAGAATAGATGCTCCAGAATTGTTACTACATGGGGAATGCATGAAGCTATTAAAACAGGCATGTCATAAGAGGGAAAAGGTCCTCTTTAAAATGGACTTTTAAAAGTCCCTGATTGTTCAAAATTAAAAATTAAAAAAACGTTATCTATGTGCTCATATATGAGCCTTAAAATAAATAAAAATTTTTTAAAAATGTTGAAAATATATAAAAATTATAAAATTTTAAATAACCCCTTTTTTCCGTATAAATAAAAAATAAATACATAAATAACAATAAATACAAACATCATGGGTATTGACCGAAAACACCCATACTTTTAAAATAGAAAAAAAAATCCAATATGGGGAATTGCAGAACGGAAAAAAGGGTCAAAATGGCCAATTTGCCATTTTTTCATTACTTCTATTACCCAAAAAATTTTAATAAAATGTGATCAGAAAGTCAAGCACACTCCAAAATGGTATCAATAAAAAGTATGGATTGTCCCGAAAATTTGAGCCCCTAAACAGCTCAGTGGATGTAACTATAAAAAAGTTATGGGGATTAGAATATGACAATGTAAGAAAAAAAATTTTTTTTCAAAGTTTTAATTTATTTTTACACTATTTAAACTTAATAAACCTATACATATGGGGTATCCTTGTAATCGTACTGACCCAGAGAATGAAGGGCATGGGTCAGTTTTGCCGGAAAACGGAACGCCGTGGGAACGAAACCTGTAAAACAGTGGAGTAATTGCGTTTTTTTCCAATTCCACCCCATTTTTTTTCACTTCCTAATACATTTTATGCCATAATTAATGGCGGCATTCGAAAGTACAACTTGTCACGCAAAAAATAAGCCCTCATACAGCTATGTGAACAAAAATATAAAAAAGTTATGGTTCACAGATAATAGGGAAGAAAAATGAAAATGCAAAACCGAAAAAACCTCTGGTATCCAACGTGTTAAAGAGACCTTGTTACCACGGAGTATACTAAGTTATATTACAGTAGGGAGGAGTTACAAATAATTAAACACACAAGAAGATACCTTTGGAAGCATAATGACTGTAAATTCAGCTCCTGGGAGTGGCCATCTTGTGACTGGCAGCTCAGCGTGCAGTGTTCATACAACCCTGGCAAAAATTATGGAATCACCAGTCTCTGAGGATGGAAAAAAAACAGATCACAGACATGACAAACAACTAAAGGCATTTCAAATGGCAACTTTCTGGCTTTAAGAAATGCTAAAAGAAATCAAGAAAAATAATTGTGGTAGCCAATAACAGTTACATTTTTAGAACAAGTACAGGGAATAAATTATGGAATCACTCAATTCTGAGGAAAAAATTATGGAATCATGAAAAACAAACAAACAAAATAACACTCCAACACATCACTAGTACTTTGTTGCACAACCTCTGGCTTTTATAACTGCTTGCAGTCAATGACTTAATGAGTGACAAACAGTACTCTTCATCAATCTGGCTCCAGCTTTCTCTGATTGCTGTTGCCAGATCAGCTTTGCAGGTTGGAGCCTTGTCATGAACCATTTTCTTTAACTTCTACCACAGATTTTCAATTGGATTGAGATCCGGACTGTTTGCAGGCCATGACATTGACCTTATGTGTCTTTCTTCAAGGAATGTTTTCCCAGTTTTTGCTCTATGGTAAGATGCATTATCATCTTGAAAAATGATTTCATCATCCCCAAACATAGATGGAATAAGAAAAGTGTCCAAAATGTCAATGTAAACCTGTACATTTATTGAAGATGTAATGACAGTCATCTCCCCAGTTCTTTTACCTGACATGCAGCCCCATATCATTAATGACTGTGGAAATTTGCATGTTTTCTTCAGACAGTCGTCTGCATAAATCTCTTTGGAACGGCACCAAACAAAAGCTCCAGCATCATCACCTTGCCCAATGCAGATTCGAGATTCATCACTGAATATGACTTTCATCCAGTCATCCACAGTCCATGATTGCCTTTCCTTAGCCCATTGTAACCTTGTTTTTTTCTGTTTAGGCGTTAGTGATGGCTTTCTTTTAGCTTTTCTGTATGTAAATCCCATTTCCTTTAGGCGGTTTCTTACAGTTCGGTCACAGACATTGACTCCAGTTTCCTCCCATTTGTTCCTCATTTGTTTTGTTGTACATTTTCTGTTTTCAAGGCATATTGCTTTAAGTTTTCTGTTTTGATGCTTTGATGTCTTCCTTGGTCTACCAGTATGCTTGCCTTTAACCACCTTCCCATGTTGTTTGTACTTGGTCCAGGTTTTAGACACAGCTGACTGTGAACAATCAACATCTTGTGCAACACTGCGTGATGATTTACCCTCTTTAAGGAGTTTGATAATCCTCTCCTTTTTTTCAATTGACATCTCTAGTGTTGGAGCCATGATTTATGTCAGTCCACTTGTTGCAACAGCTCTCCAAGGTGTGATCACTCCTTTTTACCTGGATACTAACGAGCAGATTTAATCTGATGCAGGTGTTATTGTTTGTAATGAAAATTTGCAGGGTGATTCCATATTTTTTTCCTCAGAATTGAGTGATTCCATAATTTATTCCCTGTGCTTGTTCTAAAAATGTAACTGTTACTGGCTACCACAATTTTTTTCTTGATTTCTTTTAGTATTTCTTAAAGCCAGAAAGTTGCCATTTGAAATGCCTTTAGTTTTTGTCATGTCTGTGATCTATTTTTTTTCAACAAAATTAAACAACTGAAGGAACATCCTCAGAGACTGGTGATTCCATAATTTTTGCCAGGGGTTGTACAAGCCCCAGCCCCAACTCCAGGCCTGTGTGCTGTGTGTCACAGCAGTCAGAGCCTCCTATCAGTGTCACCACTCACAGCCGACCCTGTATATAACCGCATGTTAACTCAAAGAGGCTTAGATTCACTGGATAAGTGGCGCTATCATGTGTGATAATGTGCTGTTAGTCTCCCGTATTTAAGGCAGGCAATTTATTCGGTGTATCTAAGCCTATAATGTATAATGTTATGCTGCCTGCAAAGGCAATGTATCTGCTACAGTATCACCCTAGACAGGCTTAGATACATGGGCTTAATAGCACAGCATTACACATTATAAGCCAAGACACTGGATAAAAATTACAAACATCATGGGATCAGATACATTAGCACATTATCACTCATGATAGTTCTGGAGTATCCAAGCCTAGTATTTGTGCATCTGTGCTGCCACTCCTGTGTAACTAATCTGAGCTGTGTATCTAATCTTATATGTGATAATGTTTGTTGGATCACTGTATCTAATTCTATCATGTGATCCGTGTACTGGGCTGTGTATCTAATCCCATTATGTGTGAAACTGCTGAACTGCTGTATCTAACAATATCAGGTGTGATACTGTCTGCTGAGTTATGCATCTAATGCTGCCCGGCCGTGACCGTATTGTGGCCTGCATACGGCAGGACCGCAATACATGGGCACTGGCCGTGTGCACCTCGCATCACAGATAAGGATAGGATCTGTCTATTATTTGTAAAAATAATAAAATATATATATATATATATATATATATCACCCCACTTTCTCCAAAATTAAAATAAAAGTACATAAACAATTTTAAAAAATAACATCATGGGCAACACAACGTCTATCTAATATTAAAAATATTTATCCCATACAGCAAACAGTGAAATGCAGGGTCGGATTGGCAATGTACCGATTGCCTAAAGTATGCTGTGTGCCAGCAACTGCCGTACTCTTGGAGTGATCTATAAGATCACATGTGAATGTCAAAAGGAATATATTGGCAAAACCAGACTTGAGCTTCGCCGACGAATAGGGGAACATTTGGGCGACATAGCAAATGAACGTGATACCCCCATAGCCCGACATGTGCAAGAATTTCATCAGGGTAACCCAAACAGTATTAAAGCTATTGGTATAGAGGTGGTAAAAGCTCCACTCCGGGGAGGAAACTGGGACCGCCTCCTACTGCAGCGGGAGGGACGCTGAATCTTTCTTTTACAGACAGTCCATCCAACAGGACTAAATGAACAACTTAATTATAGTTGTTTTATATAAAGGGGTCCTACCCACCCCCATACCCAATCCTAGCTTTGTTCGTATGCACCCTGCTAACTTTACTTTTGCTTAAAGGGAACCTGTCATCTCCGAAACACCCCCTGAACAAGAGTAAGCGTTGTATAGTGTAAGTGATGCTGAATCCGAATATGTAATTTTTATCTTCGTACTCACTTGCATTCTGACGCTGTGCTCTGACAAACCAGCAGTAAAATGCACTCACTGGACTCCAGTGCTCACTCACATAATGGAGAGGACTCAAAGAAGAGTCCAGTGAGTGCATTTTACTGCAAGTTTGTGGGAGCACAACGTTGGAATGGAAGTGAGTATGAAGATAAAACTTACATATTCGGATTCAGCATCACTTACACTATACAACACTTACTCTAGTTCAGGGGGTGTTTCGGTGATGACAGGTTCCCTTTAAACGTCATTGATTGATGCCCGTTCTATATGACATTATTTTCAGTTGATATTTTCCATTTTTAGGGCCATCATATTTGTCTAGAGGGTCACCTCAATATGCTTATGTGGTGCGGCAATTTGACCCCCTGTATTGTGTAGTGGCCCCATCTATGCATATAATGAGCCTCTAAGCTTAAAAGCCTTAGGCATTTTGACCTTTATATCTAAAATTGCCAGAAATGCCAATAAGATAGCGCGTTCCTATATCTGGGATCGCGCTCCCGGCAGGTATGGACAGCGCGGCCCTGGTTGCCTAGTTACTCTGCCGGGTCCGCACTGCACATGCGCAGAACGGCGGAATGCGATGACGTCATCACATACGCGTCATTGCTGTAACGCTGAGCCGGACCTCGTTCTAAGAGGGCTCAGCGTTTAAATGCAGGCACCTTCCTGCTGCACAGGTTAGGCACACCATCGCCTGACCGGTTGTTCAGACCCCATACCTTGAGGATCTGGGTGTACATCTCTGCCTGGATCCTTCTAGCGTTACCTACCGCAACTCTTATTAAGGCTACATCTGGGCACTTAATTATCCTTTGGAGCACCCTCATATATCGAGTGCCACCAACTAATAGTTGCTATATTCTTTTGCCCTCCCTCTTGCAGCAATTTTCCCCTGATGAGCCTATTTTAGTTAGGTGAAACATGCATGTAGGGTAAGGTGAGGTGGTAGGGCATACTAGGGGCACTTATTTAAGGGAAAGGTTCCGGACGGGGTCGCCCCTTTCTGGGAGGGTGCTCCGTGGTTAGGCTACAGGGCCAGGATAGCACCCACCCCCTCAGGGATACATTAGGGATAGCCTACCCCGTCCTTCATTTCTCTGTCCTGTCATTTAGCACAGGGGTAGCTGACATTTTTATACGCTTACACCTGGACGGATGAAAATTCCCTAGGTGATGGTAGGGCATTTGGGTTACCTTCCAGTGCCGCCGTGCACTTATTCCTACCATATCGACTGTATTTACTCTTTTTGGCGAACAATGTGTATATAATGTTTGTTCTTTTGTGTGACATATTTTGTAAGGGCCTATTTTAAATGCTTGAAGTAAAAGCTACGTTTTATTATTGATCATTGTGTTTGCCCGTAAGGTTATTTCTATCCATCTAAGTGCATAATTTACCAAAAACACCGTACAATAAGTGTATAATAGAACGCATTGCAGTACCAGAAAAAGAATACACACAATGGGCTAAAGTGCTTGAACGTTGCTGAACCAGTAAAAACAGTGTAGCTAAAATACAGCAAAGACATAAGTATGCAAACATTTTAGTGCAATCAATTTCACATTTGCAAGCATAAAAGGCTCAGATATATGTTTGAGTCTTTCCTCGTGGCTCCTTGGCATGATAAAACACTGTCTGGAACACATAGTCCAAAATTCAATTGTAATCCACGTGAGGTAATATTGTAATCCAAACACGTAACGTGTAATCCACATGGATAATAGAAAATAGCAGCAAATAGAGAACCTTTTTTGCAAAGGGGGCTCCCAAATAACCTGAGAAGGGGGGAAAAGGAAAATAGGCATGCTTAGGCGCAACTGGGAATTTTCTGCAGAATGAGGGGAGTCCTGACAGCCATGTCCATCTGGGTGAGAGTCAAACGGGGGCAATACAAACTAAACAAACAAACACAAAATGTGCCAACTAGCTCTCACCCGTCAGGTGCAGTCCATGGTGTGGCTCCCATAGATCCTCTTGAAGTGTCCTTGAGACAGCCAGTAGTTGGGTCCCTTAGATGAGGGACCTGAAGTCTTTCTCGCTTGAGCTGCTACTAAATGACATCAGAGGACGCTCCTGCCTCCTGTAGGCCAAGCTCGCTGCCATGGTGGAACTCCATTGCCTTCTTCTTCCAGAAGTAGGACTTTGCCGGGTCCGGGTGGTGGTCACGCAGATCCGACAAGGTTGCATCCAGGGAAGAAGCCCCAGCTTCCCTGGCTGCTGCTGACTTCATCTTCCACGGCAGGTGGTATTGGTGGATCACCGTGGATTGGAACGTAAATTATGACATTGTCAGCTGACCCAGCTGAAAGGACTGTGGTGGTGGTGGTGGCAGTCCAGGTATCGGAGGCTGTGGCTGTGGTTTTTCCCTGAACCGGAGGACACCATCTGGTGACTCCTGAAGGCAGCGCATTGGTACTTCGCCTGGTGGTTCCTCTGGCCAAATTTCAGGTGGTGATGTTGGGACCAGGGGCTTAGATAGTAGGGTAACCCCGGTAGTGAAGGGGCCTTTCAGGGACGCCATGGGGGTGTACTCCACCTGATCCCCTACATACAGGATGTGACCTGCGGCCCACAAAGTACTCCTTGCCGTCCTCATCTGCCAGGAAGACAGAACCTCGCTCGACCGAAAACCACAGGACAGTTCCCTTACAGCGCTCCAGTTTAGGATCTCCCGGCCTAGTATGGTCCAGTACCTGGATTACCCAGTCCTCCATGGCATTCTTGTAATCCCAGAGGGTCTGCACATGGGCCGTCACCGATGGTAGCACAATCGGGTTCTGCCTTATGGAAGGTGTTGTTGATCTCCTCCTGGGCGGCGAAGTGGACGCTCCAGCCGCACCCACCGCACCAGCCAAAGCAGCAGCACCAGCCGCCTCACGACGAACTGCCTCACAATGCACAGCAAACTCAGCAGGTGGTAAGGAAAACAAGGGCACTGAAGCTGGGGTTCTCTTGATTTCAGACTGTGACACCCTGATGTCTGAAGTAGAGTTGTCACGATACCAAAATTTTGATTCGATTTCGATACCAAGAAAAAGTATTCGATACTCGATACCATTCGATACCACGCCAAAAAAATTAAACACAAAAAATCTGTGTGCCCCATCAGACCTCACATCAGCCCACTGTGCCAGCATCAGACCTCAGATCAGCCCACCGTGCCCCCATCAGACCTCAAATCAGCCCACTTGCCCCCATCAGACCTCAGATCAGCCCACCGTACCCCCATCAGATCAGCCCACCGTGCCCCCATCAGACCTCAGATCAGCCCACCGTGCCCCCATCAGACCTCAGATCAGCCCGCCGTGCCACCATCAGACCTCACATCAGCCCACCGTGCCCCCATCAGACCTCACATCAGCCCACCGTGCCCCCATCAGACCTCAGATCAGCCCACCGTGCCCCCATCAGACCTAACATCAGCCCACTGTGCCCCCATCAGACCTAACGTCAGCCCACTGTGCCCCCATCAAACCTAACATCAACCCACTGTGCCCCCTTCAGACCTCAGATCAACCCACCGTGCCCCCATCAGACCTCAGATCAGCCCACCGTGCCCCCATCAGACCTCAGATCAACCCACCGTGCCGCCATCAGACCTCAGATCAACCCACCATGCCCCCATCAGACCTCAGATGAGCCCACCGTGCCCCCATCAGACCTCAGATCAAACCTCAGATCAGCCAACCGTGCCCCCATCAGTCCTCAGATCAGCCCACCGTGCCCCCATCAGACCTCAGATCAGCCCTCTGTGCCCCCATCAGACCTCAGATCAGCCCACCGTGCCCCCATCAGACGTCAGATCAGCCCACCGTGCCCCCATCAGACCTCACATCAGCCCACCGTGCCCCCATCAACCTCAGATTAGCCCACTGTGCCCCATAAGACCTCAGATCAGCCCACTGTGCCCCCATCAGACCTCAGATCAGCGTATTGTGCCCCATAAGACCTCAGATCAGCCCACCATGCCCCCATCAACCTCAGATCAGCCCACTGTGCCCCCATCAAAATAAAATAAAAAAATCTCTTACCTGTCCGCGCCGCAGCTCCGCTCCGGGTCCGGCGCTGCTCTTCTTCTCTTCCTGGCGCTGCACTGTCACCTGACTGCGTGCAGCGTCAGGTCAGAGTGCGCGCACTACGTCCTGATGCTGTACCCGGTCAGGACAGTGCAGCGCGGGCCCGGAGAAGAAGAGGAGCGTCGGACCCGGAGCGGAGAGGACAGGTAAGAGAATTTTTTATTTATTTATTTTTTAGTATCACAAAATAGGAAATTTCGGTACCGAATCGATAGCGGTATAAAAGTATCGATTCAGTATCGAAATTTCGATACCCGCGACAACCCTAGTCTGGAGCGGGCGGTGGTTCAGGGAACTCTTCCCCAAAGACCATCTGGTTCAAGTTGGGACGCAGCTCTTTAGCCATGCTTGCTACTTGATCAGTGTTCAGCGCCGGTCTAAACTGGTTCAGAGGAGGGTGGAGTACTGAGGGAGGAGTCTTCACTCCCTATACGTGCAAATAGTTAGATCCCGGTGCTGAGCCGGGCTGTTTTTTTCCAGTTCTGAGGGGGGTGTATCTTCACTTTCCCGCTCTTGCGGGGGCGTATCGTCATTTTACCGCCTCACGAAGAATTTGTACGTTAGCGTCCAAAATTTTGCGAAAATTTACGAATAATACGAAGCGAATCCAAAAAAAATTTGGATTCACTTTGAAGGAGGAAATTTGTAAGATTCTACGAAGTGGCGAATAGATTTGCTCATCTCTAATATATATTACTCTTTTCTGCGCACTTACACTTAGGTGCAGGGACTAATTGAATGTGATGGAGGGAGCAGTTATCTTCAGCCATGAGGTGGGGGAGGATCGTCATGCAGAGGGTGTCAGCCTCTGTAGTCATTCTTGCACAGTCAGGCTCTGTCCTCTCCCAGAGACAGAATGTCTGCAGCTCTGCCCTGCACACTGCTGGATCTTGGTGAGTAGTGAGGGAAGTGCAGGGGAAGAAAGTGAAAGTGACTGGTGCTGTTACCCTCACACTGCATTGTACAATGAAGCTCAGAGCAGGATCTCTGGGTGGATGATTTAATCTGAGAGCTGCTCTATAATCATATAGCGATCCTGCACTAAACAATACATTACAGTGTGGGAAGGAAAGTACGTCACAGCACTGAGCATGCCGGGAGCTTCCTGTGAAGATTCCTGGAGGCGACTCTTCCAGAGGAGTCGGCAGTTTACATGAAGAGCAGGTGCCATACACAGTTCAATTGGTATGGGAAATTTTCATTTTTTTAAAAATAATTGTATTTAGACATTTTATTTTTTCATTAAAACATATATTTTTTTCAAATACAGTCAACTAAAAAATTTGGTGACGGGGTCTCTTTAAATTCAAAGCCCAGAATAAGCAGGAATTTAAATGTATAAATTACAAGTTTTATTAAATTTTCTCATAAAGCTATATATCAGTATTTTCAGCTCCTCTTGTTCTATAACATACTGCCTGCAGAGTATAATACATTTTCATAATGACAGGTTCCCTTTAATATCCCCTTAACCTCTCTCTCTCAGGTCTCTAAACTAAATATACCAACTTAAACAGCCCCCCTACATTGTGCTGTATTAAATGTCACGGAAGATATAGACGCTAAAACTATAATCTTAATTATAATATTTTTAAAAAATCTGAAAAAGGGGAGTGGGGGGACAAAACGGTCCTCAAAATCTCAAGAGCACACCTGGTGTCTTGTCAAATGCTTCACACACACAGAGGACTTTCAACATACAGGTCATGTGTGTGTGACGTGCCCTCACAAGATCCTATGTAAATGAATCAACATTTGTCAGGGCTATTTGACATTCAATGTGCTCGTAAGAAATGTGCGGCAATTAATGTGTATAGCATGTGCACATTATCACGTGTACCCATTCACTACAATGCACATGATCCAAAGAAAGGATAAGGGTATAAAATCTAGCACTTTTGGCTTGCATAGAGTGCCACAGACTAATTCGGTTTTGCAGCCAATTTAGTGCACACCCGTTTGACCTAATCTATCCGGATGTGGTGGTATCTTAGGGTAAATCAACTATCACCAATCCAACCTCCTGATAGAGCCTCTTGCTAACACCCTGCCTTTCTATTCTCAGCTAACTATCCTTCCCACATGCATCTGGCTCGACACGTTTCTTCAGGTGAGTCATCAGGAGCTAGTGTTAACGGTGGTAATACAGCTGAGAGAACACTGCCACACTGAAGGTGTATGGCAGCGTATCCGGCGCTTGTGTGGTCGTGAAGCAGCCGCCAGAAGCGCCGGTTTATAAGGAGGAAATCCAACCCCCTAGGAGGGGTCAGGGCAAAGCGCGGCCAATCAGAACAGGGGAGGTGGGGCCACCCGCTGGTTGACTCTTCAGTGCCAGAGGCAGCGCACGATACATCACCCGCCCCATTCTGACAGGTAATTATGAATGAGGGATAAAGGCAAGATAAACATCATCCAAATACAATGCGATGGTGTCACCATCAACAGGGGAACAGTGAAGGCCAATTCAATAAGGACGTCCTGACAGAATATGTATAAAAGAAAGATCATTTGCCTAAACAGTTGTTTACAGTAACGATCAATCAAGGTGTACATTATGCTATCAACAATATATGACATACAGAGCACATCCACCCATTTGATGGGTAAGCTTAAAACTCATCATAAGAGCAATGGTTGACGTCATATTAGAGCACAATGGTATTCACTCTAGAAAGCAAACATATGTGATGTGATCATTGAATCCTTGGGGCGACACAGTGCCCAATATGAAGGTCCACTGGGCCTCTTTTTGAAGGACCCGCTGATCAAGATTGCCTCCTCTGGAGGAGGGCTTCACAATCTGAATCCCCTGAAACATGATGGAGCGTATGCTGCCAGAGTGATGCTGATTGACATGGTGCGCAATGGGAGTGTCAGCATTTTTCTGGACATCATTGAGATGTTCTCCGATCCTGCGATGAAATTCACGGATTGTCTTGCCAACATATTGCAATCCGCAATCGCAGGTGACAAAATACACCAAACCAGAAGATTTACAATTGATGAATGTCCGGATGCTGTAAGACTTAGATGTAGTTGTGCTCCTAAAAGTGCATCCCAATTTGATAGAACCGGATGCAACACATTTTCTGCTACAGAACGTCCCTGTGACAGGGTTTCCTAACCACGTATTTGGGTGAGGTATTTGAAAAAGACCTGTGGACGAGTCGATCCTTGAGGTTACGACCTCTCCAGTACGTGATGCAAGGGGCATCACCAACCAAAGGACCAACGTCTTGGAGACGAACTTGGAGAATACCCCAATGCTTACGCAAGATATTCCGCACCTTTTCATTAGCTGCATCAAAGGTAGCCATGATACGATATTGCTCCCCATTAGTCTCTCTACTCCTAGGATTGAGTATAGACTCACGTGTACACGATAACGAGTGCTGGTAGGCAGACATGAGTATCTTGCAGAGATAACCCCGCTTCAGGAACCTATTCTCAATTTCCCTGGCCTTGGGATTTGAAATTCCGGCAAACCCAAAGGTACTGACCCTTCGGTATCCCTCTTTTAAAGAGGCTCTGTCACTGCCTCCTAACCTATGTATTAAAATACATAGGTGGGTAGTGGCCTCACAATGAATTCGAATCATACCTGTAATTCCCTTGTAGATGCATGGGTTGATGTGTAATTTGATGTTTAAAAAGTATGCAAATAAGCCTTCGGAGCACCAGAGGGCGGGCTTTTCCTTTCTGATCACCGTATCTTCACCGCCCTCCCGGGTCCTAGGCACGCCCTCCAGTGTTTAGAAACTCCCCTATCCTTTATGATTGACAGCGCTAGACCGTTCGCCGCATCTGAACGATGTCCCAGGCATGCGCAGTAGCGCTTGCAGTGCCGAACACTGCAAGCGCTTGGATTCAACTGCGCATGCGCCGTCACTTCGCCGAACCCGGAAGTGAGGGTGCGCGCTTCTTATCAGTTGAGAGGAGCCAGGAGCGAGCTCGGCAAAGTGACGGCACGTGCGCAGTGGAATCCAAGCATGCCTGGGATATCGTTCAGATGCGGCGAACGGTCTAAGCGCTGTCAATCATAAAGGATAGGGGAGTTTCTAAACACTGGAGGGCGTGCCTAGGACCCGGGAGGGCGGTGAAGATATGGTGCTCAGAAGGGAAAAGTCCGCCCTCCGGTGCTCCGAAGGCTCATTTGCATACTTTTTAAACATCAAATTACACATCAACCACTGCATCTACAAGGGAATTACAGGTATGATTTGAATTCATTGTGAGGCCACTACCCACCTATGTATTTTAATACATAGGTTAGGAGGTAGTGACAGAGCCTCTTTAAGAGGGAGAGGGTGACAGCTGTCCCAGTGTAGGAGACTGTCGCTGTATCTTTGTGGAATAAACTGGAGTGTATTTTCCCATCCCCATCCTTGGTTATAGTCAGATCTAAAAAGGTGATCTGCACAGGATCAATCTCTGATGTAAAGAACAGACCACATTTGTTTACATTAAGGATCTTGACAAACCCACGGAAGTCCTCCTGTGTACCATTCCAAAAGATCAACACATCATCGATGTATCTTAACCACAGCGAGATGTGTGAGGACCATTCCGTGAGCTCATCTCCAAACACAATCTCCTTCTCCCACCAGCCCAGGTACAAGTTGGCATACGACAGGGCACATGGGCTGTATTAACACAAACGTTACGACTAACCCATTGGTGGATTTGGATCGAGTTGGTGGATTTGGATCAATCAATTTCTTCAAAATACACTTTCTAGCAAAGTTCAGTAATTTCCCTATGGCCAGCTTATATTTACTTGCTCTGTCCTCCAATGTGAAGATTCCTAAAACCGCCATTTTTATATCTCTAGTGAGATGTACCTGATAACAATATTTCTGTATATTTAATCACATTCGCCCAGAGCAGGTCCATAACATGTGCATATTATCAGCATCTTCTCTATTACATTTTGGGCAAGCAGCAGATCTATTTTTTTGGTGATTAATGCAAATTATATGTTATGTAGAATTTGGACATCCTGAATGCCTGACTATAAGAAATTATAGAAATCCCACTAAGTATCAAAGACCATCTCTCCATAGAGATCATTCATAAACACTTCTCCCAAAAATTTTTAGAGGGTTGAATACATTTTTCCAACTTTCTTATTAATAATACTTTGTATAACTTAGAGACTATGGGGGTCATTTACAAACGGATATACAACACTTTTTTTAATCATTTTCTACACCTATTTTAGGTAATAATGCAAGGGAGCTGGCGTAGATTTAGACAGGTGGTGGATGCTCTGAAATTATGTAGAGGTCGGCGCCTCTCCAGCACATTCAGCACATCCACTGCCAGCTAAAATGGTATTAAGACCGGCATCTAAAACGCCGGTCTTAATAAATGACCCCCAATGATTTTAGTTGATATAGTATTCAATATATACAAATTGCAGAACCTCTGGAGTTTTTGCTACACTGATTTGGGCCTTACAGTTTCCCGGCTATATTTAGCTTCACAACCAACTTCCAGATCCCAGATTTTAGTTTCTATTCAGGGTGTCCCAATTCATTACTTTCTCCTCCTTCAAATCTAGTTCTATCCAAATCTAGTTATAATACTCTCTTCCTCAACCAAAATACAGCATCTTCTTTACCATTTAGTTTCAGCAGATATTTATTATTTCACAATGGTGTAAACCCATAAGACCCCTAGAATAAATATATTTTACTTATCAGTCTTCATATTTCCATCATCAAGAAGAGAGGTGGACACATTTTTTTAGTGGTCCTTGCTGAAATAAACCCATTTCCAGCTGTCGATAAATATTATATACATTTTTCTTCCCCTGTCATCTCCACTAATAATTGGATCTTAAATCTATTACTCAGAAGCTTGTACCATCCAGCTTAAAGGGGTTTTGTCACTTCAGCAAGTAGCATTTATCATGCAGAGAAAGTTAATACAAGGCACTTACTAATGTATTGTTATTACCCATATTGCCTCCTTTGCTGGTGTAGAATCTGCCGAGCTTTGGGGTGCCAGTTAATTATAAATTAACAAAATAGCTACTGGATCTTTAAGAGGGGATTTATTAATGGTACAGGGAATCAATCATAAAAGGTTAACTAACTAACTAAAGGGACAAGAACAGAAGGAACATACAGGTCAGGGATAGGTAAGGAAGTGCCTAACTATCTATCTATATACAGTCTTATATACTAGCCATGCATACACACAGACATAGCCCATACAGTGCCCATCCCTGGAACACCTCCCAGATATTGTCTTAGCCAATCAGCACAGTCCATTTACAGTCTGTAGATACAGTTGTAGAGGTCAAGACCTTCCTGTAGGTGGCTTCCTTGAGTCCAGAGCTGTCCTTCCTCTAAAAGACAAACAGACTTGCTGAACTGGTCACCACAGGCAGTGGCTCCCCCAAGGTCTGGAAGAATCATCAATCATGTGTTCAGAGGTGTGCTCCTCAGGGGGCAAGGCGCTGTATTGGTTTCTTGGTTTCTCAGATAAGGCCTCTTTCACATTAGCAGCAGCACGGATCCGGCAGGTGAAGGGTGCTGCCGGATCCGTGCTGCCGCAGGGACATGTGTGGGGCTGGAACCGCGCTCCGGCCCCACACATGTCACACAGTACATACACACACACAGACATATACACATACAAATACACATACATACATACTTACATGCTCCCGGCAGGTCTCCACAGCACAGTACAGGAGCAGGACAGCGCTCACATAGGACGATTCCCCACAGCGCCCTCTGCTGGGCGCCGGGTGGAATCCTCCTATGTGTGCGCCGTCCTGTTCCTCCTGCGCTATGGTGTCCTGCCAGGAGCATGTAAGTATGTATGTGTATTCGTATGTGTATATGTCTATGTATGTTTATGTGTATGTCTGTATATGTGTATGTCTGTATATGTGTATGCCTGTATGTGTGTATGTATGTGTGCAGGTGACGGATCCGTCATGAACTCCATTGAAAGTCAATGGAGGATGGATCCGTTCACCATTGTATCACACCAAATGGATCCGTCCCCATTGACTTTCATTCAGGGTCATTCCGGATCCGTCTTGGTGCGGATGCCTGGACCGGAGAGCTTCTAGGAGCATTCCGTTGTCTTAAGTTCAGTTTTGCCCCCATTGACAATGAATGGGGACAAAACTGAATCGTTTTATTCCGGTATTGAGCCCCTATGACGGAACTCAATACCGGAATTATAAAACGCTAGTGTTAAAGTAGCCTAAAACAGCACTGTCTATTGTCTGTTGAGCAGATAGGACTTGTCCAACACTATTGTTTGTGGGAGAGTTGCTTAGGTAATTATGGCCCAATTCCACTCTGCTACAAAGGCCTCAAGTCAGGAGGCCTTTACAGCAGAGATTCAATTTTCCATCAAATTATACACTGCTCATATCCATGGTTATGACCACCCTGTAATCCATCAGTGGTGCTCGTGCTTGAACAATATAGGAAAAATGCCAACCTCTCTGGCAACCGGGACTGTGGGAGCTCACATAGGCTAGTACTTTTTTTTTTTTTTTTTATAGTGTGCAAGCATGAGCACCACTGATGGATTGCAGGGTGGTCATAACCATGGAAACGAGCAGTCTATAATGTGAAGGAAATATAAATCCAGCCAGCAAAGGAAGCAATATGGGTAATATTGTACAGAAAGTATAACTTTCTGTACATGATAAATGCTATTTGCTGAAGTGACATAACCCCTTTAAACTTCAGTTGATGAGCTAGAAAATAATCTCTGAGAATCGTAAGGGACAAGCCTCCATTTTTTAACTGGGAAAAATAGATTTTCAAGTTTCATGCAGGGTTGTCTTCCCTAAATAATCTCTCAAATTTACAAAAGATTGTGTCTGATAATCTCACAGGTGAATTGCCTAATACATATAATATTTGTGGTAGCAAAGACATTTTAATTAATGCTATTCTCCCAGCTGTAATTGTTTCCACATGTAACATTCTGGTCTATATTATCCATCCATTTTATTGCTGATCTTTAGCTCTAGATATCTGTTCAGGAATATACGGATTTAAAGGATTTACCGGTATAAAAGCCGATTTGTGTCAATTTACTTCAAATCCAGAGAATGTCCCATAACTGCTTATTGACATATACACTGACAAACAAAAGAGTAACAACGTTTTGAACTTTTGACTTTCAGGCTCCATATCTCACCATCCACTACAGCGTGGAACATGAGACTACAATCATCTTGGCTATCTCTTATATAAATTGGACTTGCAACTATTTAGCATATGATATAAGTTATGCAGATTCTCGTCATGTAACTGCATTTTACTGTTTTGCTCCTGGTGGAAGATCAATCATTTTCTTCTTGTATACTACAAATTACAACCTGTTCCCTAATAGCTCAGTGTGTTATTAGTTTGATTCCCAAGCAAAAGGTCACTGGTTTGAATCCAGGAGCAACCATGAAGATTTCCCAAGAAAAGAGAAACGGCATCATCCAGCTCATCGATAGCGGTATCTTGGCCAAGAAAATTGTCAAACTGCATCATGTGAGTACCACGACAGTTGGAAAAATATTAAATTAAGTCTGTCCATCCATTCTAAAGTGAAGAGGAAGATGTCCAGGCAAAATATCGACAAGTCGGCTCATTAAAAGGTCTATCAGTTCTGGCTCGACAAACACGGCAGTGGAGGTGGCTCGTATGCTTCGTACTAATGAGATCACAGACATCCATGCAAGCACCGTGCGATGCGCATGACATAACTCTGGAATGGTGGCCCGAAAAAAGGTGAAGAAGCCTGGACTTCAATATCGTCATAAGAAGCGTCGGCTCGATTTTCAAAAAAAGTACGAAAAGTGGACAGCAGAAGATTAGAAACAGATGATCTGGAGCGATGAGACGAAAGACTGGGACTGTGCTCTGATGGGTACAAATAGTTATGGAATAAACAAGAGCAAAGGGGCTAACAGATAGAGTAATTGAAGGAACTGTCAAGTTTGGTGGAGGAAGCCTAATGATATGGGATTTTTTTCACAGCAAAGACGTTCGATACTTGACCAAGATTGATGGTGGTCTCAATGTTGAGCTATATGTGAGTATCCTACAAAACGAGTTACATTGTACACTCGAGTACTATGGGTATGAAAAGGACGGCAACAACCTGAAACATATGTCGAGACTGGGGAAGAAATGGTTTAATGACAATGAAGTAGAGGTGCTGAATTGGCCTTCACAGACCATAACCCAATCAAACACTTGTAACAAAGCTGTATTTATACCCAAGTGTGCACCAATATTGAGAATGTGTGCAAGAGACCTGGGAACAGATTTTGGTCGAGACATGCTTGAATCTGATCGAGAGCATGCCCAGAAGTATTCGGGCAGTGTTGAAAGCCATAGTGGATTTACAAAATAGTAACAAAATAATAAAAATTAAAATTCAAAACATTGTTACTCTTTTGCTCGTCAGTGTATGTCCCTTAAAAAAGCATAACATTGTTGCCATACAATTATATTTTTTCTATTGTTCCTTTATACTCAAAGGATACTATCTTCTGATTCGACCTAATTATGGCAGCCAGTGGCTCCGTTACCAATGAGAAAAGTAATGGGGACAACAGGCATCCCTGCTAGAGATGAGCGAATCTATTCAGCGATTCGTTGATTCGTATCGAATCTTGGAAATTTTTAGCTGCGAAGCGAATCCGAATATTAGATGATTCACTTCAGCTTTGTACACATTCGCTACGTAGTTTGTCCTATAAATTATACGCTATTGCTACGTATAAGTTACTATTGCATACGAATTCAATTCATTAGCGAAATTTTACTGTTAGTTCGTTTATTGTGTGCAAAAGCCCGGGAAGAAAGCGGTCACCTGACCTAGTGGGCATTGCTTGCTCTGATTGGCTTAGGCTCGGTAAGCCAGTGATGCTTCACTTCTGCTGCGACTGCTGAGATGATCAGAAGCACTTTGTGTGAAGTTCTGAGACTCTGAGACCTGTTTTGTGAAAATTGGGGTGTAATTGCTCTGGGAATCCATATTACACATATCAGGAATACTGCAGGGCAAGTGCAGGGCCAGTTCAGGGCTAGTAATTAATCAGGCAGGTAGAGAGAGACAGGGAGAGATAGGAAGAGACAGGGAGATACAGGGACAAAGACCAGCTGCAGGGCCACAGAGTGAATTGAAAAATGTCTGGAATGGATAAGCAAAAGGGGTCCAGTTCCAGCCAGACCTCGAGCTCTAAAAAAACGGAGAAGGTGGCACAGGGCAGAAGTGCCAAAGGACCTGTAGCCGGAGCATCTACTAGTAGTATTCGCTATACTTTGCCGTTGTTCCACCAGGCTAACCCACAAAGGCACAAAATTGTAGTGGAGGAGAAAGTGGATGAGGTAGTGGAATGGATGGCATGTTCATCTCAGTCTCAGCCGGATGATCTGCTGTCATCTGCTGATATAGTATCCATATGAAGCCAGGGGTCAGACTCAGAGCATTCCTCCTGCTCCACCATTCCTCTCCAGCAAAGCCCGTCATTTTCGTACGCACTTTGTACGCTTATGCGTACGTGTTCAAAGAGGTTGCGTACCTTTTTACCTGAACGTTCGTTATTAGTGTGCGAATGTTCGCTAAAAGCCATAAAAATACGTAGATTTTGTAAGCAAATTCAACGAATCTATTCGTCGAATATACGAATCTTAAGAAAGGTTCGGCGAATAAAATTTTGCATGATTCGCTCATCTCTAATCCCTGCCTAGTGCCTCTCTGGATTAACAAATCCTCTGATACTTGCCCATTTATCCATACTCGCGCTTTTGGTCCACAATATAGACCAAAATCCTAATGTCCTCATCGCTTCCCACAGAAATGGCCATTCAACAGTATCAAATATCGTCCAGTGTTAAGATTGTTCTCTTCCTGGGTTAAATGCCTCCACTTGGAGGTTCATGTACAATCTCCTCAGATTTTCTGAAGTTGTTCTCCCTGAAATAAGTTCACATTGATCACTATAGCCAACTTTGGATTGCAGTTTTAAAATGGTTTTCAAGTTATAAAATCAAATACTGAAGTTACGCATCGCACCCGCACGTAAAACTCGCTCGTGTGAAAGGGGCCTTAGGGTCCACACTGCAATAGGCCAATGATAGGCCTAATTGCAGTGTGATGCCAATTTCATACAGTGAGACCCTGATGAGTTGGCGCAGCGGACAGGAGTGGTAGTGGCCCTGATGAGATGTTATGTCACAGTGTATTCTCTCAGGCTGTTGCTCCCAGGGGATTAATGCAGTGGAAACATGGTTTTAAGAATTATGCCAGAAGTAAAAGTTTAAAAGTCTGAGGCCAGCAGTATTTGATCCAAAGCTCCGGCCTGAATATTTTAAGTTTAAGTGATGGGTGTCAAACTGTATTTCCATCCCAGATTACAGATCCTGCTGGAGGTGATCTGTTTGTTTTGTGGGTTACTCTGACTAAACACACTGTAGCTTCTAAGAAGTAGTCTTGGTTCTATGAATCTCTCTGGAAAAATAGTATCACAGGAGAACTGGATAAGGTCCCTTGTAGAAGAAGCTCTAACATGTGTTTCCTTCCTCCACTGTCTAGACTAGCACTCCCCCTCCTGGCAGGAAGAAGCCCACTCCTACGAAAAGGGGGGAACAGGGTAATTAACCCTCTCACTGCCAACCATACCTCTGATGCTGGTGTATTGGGCATAACAGGGCAAAAACAAATTCTTAACAATACATAACAAGGCAAATCAATTGAAGATACCACCATGTCTGGGTACGGCACATGGATTGCACATGCTATGCATTGATCTAATGCTTCTCAGCATAAAGTATAAACAGTACATGAGGTACTTTGCATACCTTTTGATCAGCATACATAATCCTATTCACCATGTCAAGGTAACCACTTTTGATTGGGTCCCTAATCTACAATGACACAGCGCCACACAGCAGATACTGCCACAGCAACACAGCACTTGCAGGCAGTGCAAACTGTTATATACAGTATTACACTGTTATATATTATACTGCGAAGCATAAGATCAATGCATAGCATGTGGATGTGCGATCCATGCTTTTTTATTTTTTTCTGAGTAATAGAATATACAGTGATGCATATAGTGCAAGATAGGTCCATCAGCAGATGTAATAAAGTGTGACAAAAGTGCTGAAATTCATTATGTAACAAACGTGTCTATGCTCAAATCCAATGTTATATACAATGCCTTGCGAAAGTATTCGGCCCCCTGGAACTTTTCAACCTTTTGCCACATTTCAGGCTTCAAACAAAAAGATATAACATTTTAAATTTTTGGTGAACAATCAACAACAAGTGGGTCACAATTGTGAAGTGGAACGAAATTTATTGGATCATTTAAACTTTTTTTGTAATAATAAAACTGAAAAGCGGGGCGTGCAAAATTATTCGGCCCATTTACTTTCAGTTCAGAAAACTCACTCCAGAAGTTCATTGAGAATCTCTGAAGGATCCAATGTTGTCCTAAATGACTGATAAATAGAATCCACCTGTGTATAATCAAGTCTCCATATAAATGCACCTGTTCTGTGATAGTCTCAGGGTTCTGTTTAAAGCACAGAGAGCATCAAGAAGACCAAGGACCACACCAGGCAGGTCCGCCATACTGTTGTAGAGAAGTTTAAAGCCGGATTTGGATACCAAAAGATTTCCTAAACTATAAACATCCCAAGGAGCACTGTGCAAGCGATCATATTGAAATGGAAGGAGTATCAGACCACTGCAAATCTACCAAGACCCGGCCGTCCCTCTAAACTTTCATTTCAAACAAGGAGAAGACTGATCAGAGATGCAGCCAAGAGGCCCATGATCACTCTGGATGAACTGCGATCAGTCGAACACTTCACAAATCTGGCCTTTATGGAAGAGTGGCAAGAAGAAAGCCATTTCTCAAAGATATCCATAAAAAGTCTAGTTTACAGTTTGCCACAAGCCACCTGGGAGACACACCAAACATGTGGAAGAAGGTGCTCTGGTCAGATGAAACCAAAATCGAACTTTTTGGAAACAATGCAAAACGATATGTTTGGCGTAAAAGCAACACAGCTCATCACCCTGAACACACCATCCCCACTGCCAAACATGGTGGTGGCAGCATCATGGTTTGGGCCTGCTTTTCATCATCAGGGACAGGGAAGATGGTTAAAATTGATGAGAAGATGGATGGAGCCAAATACAGGACCATTCTGGATGAAAACTTGTTGGAGTCTGCAAAAGACCTGAGACTAGGACGGAGATTTATCTTCCAACAAGACAATGATCCCAAACATAAAGCAAAATCTACAATGGAATGGTTCAAAAATAAACGTATCCAGGTCTTAGAATGGCCAAGTCAAAGTCCAGACCGGAATCCAATTGAGAATATATGGAAAGACTTGAAAACTGTTGTTCACAAATGCTCTCCATCCAACCTCAAAGAGCTCGAGCTGTTTTGCAAGGAAGAATGGGCAAGAATTTCAATGTGCAAAACTGATAGAGACATACCCCAAGCGACTTGCAGCTGTAATCGCAGCAAAAGGTGGTGCAATGGGGGCCGAATAATTTTGCACGCCCCACTTTTCATTTTTTTTATTACAAAAAAAGTTTAAATGATCCAATAAATTTCGTTCCACTTCACAATTGTGACCCACTTGTTGTTGATTCTTCACCAAAAATTTAAAATGTTATATCTTTTTGTTTGAAGCCTGAAATGTGGCAAAAGGTTGAAAAGTTCCAGGGGGCGCATACTTTTGCAAGGCACTGTAAATAGCATAAATCTTACCACTTGCAGTCTCCTAGTATCCCCACATCCTCATTGTGCCAGTCTGTTGTGTGATCCAATAGGTTTAACTAATTTAACAGTACTAAGTATGCTGAAGCCAACCAAGGGTGGTCATCATTTCTGAGCATGCTCAGTAATCCACATGGGACCACTGCCATCATCTTTCTTAAGGTATATGCCCAAAACATACAAAGAGTGGCAAAAATCACACTACAGATGGCCACAAAATATAATCATGCCATCAAGTTGAATTTTAATAATGGTTAGGAAAAGTTCTATTACCGAAAAATAGCACTATATTACTGAATAATTTTATATTTCAAACCTTTGAATATGAGTACCTGTGACATGACATAATTAAGATGGGTCCACTAATGTTTGATAGGTGCAGGTTTCACCTCAGGGACTAGCACCTGTCTCAAAAACGGGGCCCTATGTTGCTATACTGTAAATGGTGTAATTGTCTGCAAATGCATGGCTCTCTATTTTCACTTCTATAGAAATTCTGAAAATAGTCAAGCACGCAGAGTCAGTTATTTTCACAATTCACCAAGAATTGAATGGAGAGAGCCACAAATGCATGGCCAGCTCCCTATTCACAGCAATGTCGGACAGGGGTTCTGCTCTAGGACCCTATCAGACATTTATGGTATAAAAGTAGATATACCATAAATGTCCAGAATGGTATACCCCTTTAATTGTAAACTCACGACAGGTCATCAATATCAGATCAGGAAGGATGGAAGGTGTGACTCCTGGCACCCCTGTTGATCAACTGTTTGAAGAGGCAGTGATGCTAGTGCGAGCAGCATATCCTAATCAGTATTTACCTGCACATCTCCTAGATTGCAGTGGTAGTGCAGTGTAATTACAGCTGTTCTTCTCCTTCATTTCAATGGGACAGGAAGCTGTAATGACACTGCACTGACACTTCAAACAGCTGATTGGTTGGGGGTTATGGGAGTCATGCCACTGCCTATCTGATATTGATAACCTGTCTTGTGGATAGGTCATCAATATCATGACATTGCACAACCCCTTTGACTAGTCTCATTTCTCCCTTCTGTCTGTCTCACCTCCAGTTCCATTAATAAGTCCCAGTTCTCTGCTACACTATCTTGATTTCTGAATCTGTAGTCAACCCGGTCCCTAGTTAAAAACTCATGCAGTCTGCTAGCCATTCCTTATTTCTGTGCAGCTCATTTATTCTAAAGGATCTGTAGTCTACTATACTTGTTCTTCAGCCACTTATTTTTCTTTTTCATTGCTGCCTCTCTGGTGTGGTTTTATGATGTATATTTCTTTCACATAGGTTGCAAGTTGGGAGAAGCATCTGACTTTCTTGTACGGCAAGGAGATCTCATTCAAGTTCCATCAGGGAAAGCTGGCTGCTATAAGATCTGTTCTTGTAGACAAAGTGGTACATTGGAATCCTGCATGGAAATGAATTGCGTTGATCCAATATCATGCAATGTTGGTGGGCAACATAAAAGTAAGTGCTAATCATGTTACATTCACATATCTATATATTTTCCAAAAACAGACACGTGTCAAAATGACACTGAGCACTTGCTTTAGTTTTTATTTTATTTTTTAGAATTGCAATAATTTATTTTATCACATTTTATTGTTTGATGTTTAAATAAACTGGTACGCACCATTTCATGTGTAGTAAGGGTACACCTGTTATTTCCTTTGGCCATTCCCTGATGTCAGGGTTCTCCTGTCTGATGGTGTTTAGGGGTGTCCTTGGTGTTAGTAGTTGCCATGAGGTGCAAGACAGGGTTTTCCCAGTGATAAAGCCAGGGTTCCTGCAACAACTCCACTGTACTTTACTGAAGCAGTTAATGAGTGACACGGTCCCAGGCCAGCTTGTGCACGTCCAAATGCTTTCCCCAGTAGGAGGGTCTCTAGGTGTTCCTTTAGATGTTCCTTTGAAGATGTGATTTCTATTTGTCTGCCAGTGTACAGTAACTCTGCCTATCCATTGATTCTGATTATCCACTGCCTGCCTTGACCATAGCCTGTTTACCATATTGAACCTTGCTGCCTAGACCGACCATGGACCAGTTACACGGATACACACAAACATAGCCTGCCCTGACCTCAGCCTGCCTTGAACTAGGTATATTACCTGATCCCCTGTTTCTTTGCACCTGTGTCTTTGATCCCCTAGAGTCAGCTGCCAACTACACTGGGACTATTCCAGTAGGTAGTGGCCTGGTTGGTAACCTGCAGTGAAGTCCAGATTCATGTATAGAGGTTAAAGGGTGAATACCAGGATAATGCCCTTTAGGTTTAGCCCTAAACTAGACCAGTTAGTTAACACAGTGGGTCCACACCCACTGTCTGTAACAGTAAGCTTAGGCCATGGACTGTGCTAACCCATCCTGGAGGGGTCTGTCAGAACTCTTTCAAGAAGTGGCTTAACACTGAGAATGGCAAGTGAAAATATTTGCTGGATCGTTGATCTTGTATGTTTATGAAAGTGAACTTTGATTGTGATAATTTTTCATCAATAAAGGAAAAAGAGCACATATTGTCATACCTGTACAATGCCACCTTAATACCTTAACAACAAATGCAGCAATATCGCAGCCACCAGCAGTAGCCATTGCTTCTTGCACACTGTCTGAAGCCACACCTATGGGAGGTTCTGGTCCTCACCTGTCACCTCCTCCATGTTATGACAGTGAATTTAAGCAATGCTAAGGGTTCATTAATCAGTGCACTTTACATTTTGAGCTGCTGTCCCACCAGCTCCTCACCGATCGTTTCTGATGTCTCATCTCTCTGGGATGGCACTAGCCTGGATAAACTCCCTCTGGGAAAGGAATGACTCCATGACTAATAACTTGCAAAGTCCTGGAGGACCTTCCAAAGGATTTTTCAGGAATGTGGCTGAACTGCCTCTGAAGTGTCCTCATTATTACCCCTACACCAAAGTGCACTCACAACTGGCCAATACACAATCTAGTTCTGAACCCTGGCCTGGAAGCTGGTCTGTAATAATGACGCATTGGTCACAGTCTGCTGGGAGGGTCTCTGAATGAACTAAAGATGATCTGGCAGGCTGGGATGCCGTACTTCCATAGATGTCCTGATGACTCTAGCCACCTGGATTGACCTGCTACTCGGTGAGCATGCCAAAGAGCAAGAGAGAGAAGACCTTATCTTAACTGGCACCAAGTAGAGGCCATGATATCCTTCTCCTCACCAGCTATGGTGCAGAGCCTATGCTGGTGGATGGAATAAGAATTACAGAGAAAGGTAACCACAGATGTGCCAATGGTCTGTGTTTGTACTGTGGAGGCAAAGGTCATCTCACCTACAGTAGCCCTCCAAAGCCAGAAAACTCCAGAGCCTAGGGTCAGTAGGAGAGGCAACCCTGGGTGTAGATCAGTCCTCTCCACTATTTCTTTTGTCGGTGCGGTGATGTTATTCTACATAATCAAATCCTATGTTGGGATCATCCTGCCATTCCAAGTGTCTAGCTTTTGTTTGGCCTGCTCAACTTCCACCTGTACCTCAAAATCTACCAGATTTACCAGTACCATACCATCATTTTGCTGATGTCTTTGATAGAAGGGATTCTGAGCCTCTGCCATCCCATCATCCTTATGACCGATTGACTTTATTCCTGGGTCAACATCTCCTCGTGGCTGTGCATATCCTCTGTCTCCTGTGGAGACCTAAGCTTTGTTGGAATATATTAAAGAGAACTTAGAGGGTTCATCCATAAATTGTCCTACTGGAGCTGGATTTTATTTAATCAAGAAGGATGGGTCACTCCTTCCGTGCACTGACTAATAGGGAATTTTCATCCCGCAAAACACAAGCCCTAAAACAAAAAAATATGCAAGTTTGGTATCGCTGTATTTGTATCGACCCACAAAATTAAAAACCTGATCTCATTTTCAGTGCATAGTGAATGTCGTGATGTAAAAATCCCAAAAACCTTGGTGGAATAGGATTTTTTTCTATTTAACCTCACAAAGAGGTTTTTTTTAAAATATTTTCCAATAACAGATATGGTAAATTGAATGTTGCCCTTCAATAGTACAACTTATGTCCCCAAAAATAAGCCCTAATGAATGGAAAATTAGAAAGGTTATGACTATTGGAATGTTGGGGGGGACGGGACACAAAAATGCAAAACAAAAAATAGGCCCCGTACTGTACGTTCTGAAAACAAAACAAACAATGAAGAACTTTAAAAAAAACTAACTGAAAATAAATATAAAAATGTACACATTAAAATTATAAATGTCTCTTCTGTCAAATGGAAAACTGGAAGAACAGAAATTATTTAACATTGTAGACATGAATCCCTTTAAAAAGGGATAGTGTAAAAACTATACAAATATATTCTATGAACCAGATGATATTTCGCTTTAAAAATGTATTAGGGTTAAAACCAGATGGGCTAAACATGGTGGATGGATCAAACATGGCTGCTGGATTATTGCCATAAGGGACAGGAGCCTGAAAACTAGTAGCTAGTAGCCAGGGGCTGTTGCTGATATAGGGTTTGGCTGCTTAGGCGAGTGGCACAGTATGCAAATTATTGCTGTTGTGGCCTGCAATCTCCTTGAGCAAGATGCATGCAGTGATACGGTATATTAGACCGCCCTTTAATACTGTCTGACGCACAGTAAGTCTATGTATAAAATAACAGATTATGAATGTCCATATAACCTACAAACTTGTACCCCTAAGCAGGGACAAAAAGTCATGCCCACACAAGAATTTATATAAAAATAAATAGCTTTATTGCATCAAATAAAGACAAAGGATATAAAAAAATATGAAAACAAATAAATCAAGGGTAATACTGTTAGAAACGTAACAATGATGGAATCACAGGCCCCCCAAGTCTCACTACCCACAAAAAAGATTTAATACATGTCCATAACATAGAGGTACTCACAGGTGAGATAGAGGATAAATATTAATAAAGTAACATAGAGTAATAGCCAGCCTATATCCAGAAATTGTTAATATCTAGAGAAAGGACATCCTATAATGGATGGAGGCCGGAAAAATCAAACACAACATAAAACAATATCAGTCACCTCTAGGTTCTCCTATGGACATGATCAGGGGAGGAAGGCATTGGGAGACCAGAACAAACGCCTCAACGTGCGTTTCGCCCTCACAGCTTCGTCAGGAGGTCAGGTGACCTGATATAGGCTGGGGTGTATATTATATTATATTTATATATTTTATGCTTTTTCATATTCCAAAGCTATAAAAATATTATGTCTTGCTGCAGTCAGAATGCCTGCCCATACAACATGTTACAGCATGTACAAAAGTATGAATTGTCAGAAAAAAAAGAGGATTGTTGTGATCGAGCCTAGGAAGATTCTCCCTTTTTATTGGGAGCAGTAGCAGAGCAGTACAGATTGGATGCGGAAAAGGCAGTGTATAAGAGGCACGTGGCCGCAATAGTAGTGGCAGCAGAAGCATCATAGCATGGAACATACAAGGCTATAGGTAAGCTGTCTATGGGTGGTGCTAGTTGTAGTGGCAGACATGTAGCGTTAATAGTGATGGCATCAGGGGATTTGTGAGGAGTAGCAACTGAGACTTTGGCAGAAGAAGCAATCAATTGGTGCATGTTGGCAGGCAGCAGCATGATGGAGATCGCATCAACCATACAGAATATGATCCTAGGCAGGCAGAGGCAGTGGCATAATACAGGAAGCGGCATTTGTATGGGACATGTTGATAGGGAGATAGCAGCAGTGGCATGAGGGAGGCAGCAGCAGCCTTTAAGGAACATGATGGAGGCAGCCATAGCATCAACAGCGTTACGGAACGTGATGGTGGGCAAGCAGTGGCATGATGGTGGCAGCAGCTGCCTTTTGGCACATTGTGGCAGGCAGCAGTAGTGGCATGATGGTAACAGTGGCATGATGGAAGCTGTAGCAGCTGTACGGAACATAATGGTAGGCAGGCAACATGATGGCAGGCAGACAGTAAAAATGGCAAGATGGGGTACCATCAGCAAGGCCAGATATCTTCATCAGCCTCAGTTGGAGGGATATGAGAATACTCTCAAATCCAGGCTTGGTTCATTTTGACAAACGGATGTTTTGGACAGTGATGAAGGACAACTTGGTCCGCTTGGGTGTCACGAACCAGCGGGTGTGAACCCACCGTGTCACACGTCCTATCTCCTCTAAGGGCGTTGTCTAAGTGAACCCCTCTTTCTTCACAGTACCCCTGGTGGTGGGGATAGGCTTTCCCGTGAGGAACACCAGGTCACTACCTCTTGAGGAGGATTGGCATATGAGGCAGCTGGTCCAGGTGGACCAGGAGGTACCTGAGCAAGGTACCAGAGGTACAGACGTTGTCAGAAGGCCGAGTCGTAACCAGGAGCAAAACTGTAGGACCGAAGGATGAGGCAGAGGCGAAGTCAAACAAGCAATAGGTCAGGGCAGGCGGCACAGGTACAGGTCAGGCAGTCCGGGTCAGCAACAGGAGAGTCAAGGCAAGCAGGCAGGGATAAAACAGGTAGCGGAGTCCAGAAACACAAGCATGGGTCAGGTACACAGAAACACAAGCAGATAAATCCGCAACCTGTGCAGGACACAAGGGCCTTGACACTCAGGCATCTGGGAAGGGGGCTGAGCCACTTATATACATGCAGGAGGGCTATGATTGGTCAGTGAGGTCACATGATCTAACCCATAAAGCACAGGAAGTGACGAACGCCAGCCCTTAAGGAAGTGCTGCAGAGAAGAAGCAGGAAGCACACTTTGGCCAGGGCAGAAAGGAAACTGTGCAGTGGATACCAGAATAAACAGTACCTGTAAGGACAGAGCTCAGGACTGCAGCGGTGAATGGGGATGCACAGGCAGCAAATCATGCTGAACACGGTGCCCAGGACCGCTGCGACAAGAAGGAGAACAGTGGCACACAGCAGCACGTTAGAATCCATGTTCTCCACGACGCAAGGGTACAAGCCACTACTAAATGGATTGGCAGTGCTAGCTTAAGCTGAGCTTGACGTCCGTCCGTCACGTTTTGCGTTTCTTCCCGGAATATTAGCAGCATCATCAATTCCCGAGCTGACCACAATATAAGCAGATCTGGACCTGACAGCTCTTTGGGTGGTTTTGGTCCTACATTGCCTCCACTGTAAATTGTCACCGCAGCCACAACCCTTCTCTGATTTCTCCTCCTCCATTCCAACACCTCAATCTAGCTGCTAGGTCTAGCCCAATCATGATTGGAGTCCTCTCACTCCCTGCAACTTTTATTAGGCTGTGATATGGGGACTCCTTGGCCCCCCTCCCCATTCCCTGCTCTGGATTGCCTGACTGCCACTCTTCCTGCCCCGACCACCAATACCATGACTATGGTTGCCACTATTACCACCACCAACACAGCTATGCATGGCATCCCCAGCCTTCTCCTGAAGCGCCTCCTCAGAGCAGCCAAAATGATGACTGCTCTCACACCACAAGTCAACAGGGAGACTCTCTTGACTTGTCTGCTGTAAGATGTGGTGGACTTTTCTTGCCACTTCTTAGGAAACAGGAATGTGACACTAGGAAAGGGCAGTGAAGACTCCAGCTGTGACCCCTGGCTCCACGGCACGATGTCAGACTCAGAAGTCACCCCTACATCTTCCTGCTGAAACTAAGCCTGACCCTGGATCTTTTTTTTTTTTTTTTTGAACCCTTCCATACTCCTGAGAGTTTTGGGCTTACTGTACACATTCACTCAAAGTATGGAACAGTTTGTCTGTTTTCTGGAACTTAAAGACAGAGAGGCGCAACAAAATAGCCTTCCCTTTCCACAAACACATTGAAGACATTGCTACTGACAATTGACTTTTTGGGCCTAATGTCTTGTGTGCGTTCAAATATTTTTTAGAAAAAAAAGAGATTTCTCAGGTGTAAACCAAAAGTTGTCAACCTACTGTGAGATTATTCTTATTCCCCTACCAACACTTGAACTGTCTGGAGATGCCTGACACAGATTTCGACCTAGTATTTCACATCACTCAGATTTAAACCACTACCCTCTCTATTGTAAGACACATATATATTGCTATTTACACAAAACAAAAAAAAGACTTTCTGGAGATGCCCTGACATGGATTTCAGGTGAGTATTTCAGGTTTTTTCACATAGATTTTAAATACTATCTATCCCCTGGATGGAAGCTTGATTGTAACTGCACACTATTACTAAGATAATTTTTTGTCAGACACTGCATAGACTCTCATTTGTCAGACCCACCCTCATTCACAGTCTAACACAGAATGATGTTCTGCTCATTCTGCAAGAGCACCACTGATTGGCTCATCCAGGCTGTCTGTCAGCCTGTGAGCCAATCATGACAAGCCCTCCTCCTTCTTCCTTCTAGGGTCATGTGAGCATCCTTTTTCTTCCCCCTCTAGTGCTTTCCCCTGCTGATATATTGTACACCGTTCTACTGGAATAGTTTGAAACTAACCTGAAAAGCTTCAGGTTCGTCTGCTGGATGAAATTTTTGGAAGTTTGTAACGAACCCAGTTTGTTACAAACTGATTAGCTCATTTCTAATTAGGGACATTTCTCCTGTTAAAACCTTTTCATCGGAATCCAAGAGGAGACTGGTTCTGTTTTGGAGGCATCATTCCAAAATTGGTGGGCATCCATGGCAACACAAAACTGCAAAATTAATTTCCTAATATTATTGGTGGGCGTCCGTGTTCAAAGGCATACATTATGTTTTAGTTTATACCACATGCTCACAGAATAAAACTGCAAAACAAAAACCTGCTTCTTCCTTTTATTTTCTTCTTCCTGTACCTATTCCAGAAGTTCCCTGACAGCAGATCACTATGGATTTTATTTGTTAGCTTCTGTCTTCCTATGCACAGTTATTTGGGTAGTGGTGGACCTCTTTTTCAAAATAGCCCTCTGTATACCTATGTCCAGTTTTCCTTCTGCTAGTCAGTGGCCTGAGTTGTTCACTCCTCATACAGTGGGGAAAAAAAGTATTTAGTCAACCACCAATTGTGCAAGTTCTCCCACTTAAAAAGATGAGAGAGGCCTATAATTGACATCATAGGTAGACCTCAACTATGAAGGACAAAATGAGAAAACAAATCCAGAAAATCACATTGTCTGATTTTTAAAGAATTTATTTGCAAATTATGGTGGAAAATAAGTATTTGGTATATAACAAAAGTTCATCTCAATACTTTGTTATAAGAAAAGAAGTGCCATATTGTTATCGGAGGGCAGATTTTGCTGGAATGGTTTTCAGGTGCCATGTCACATTTGAAGAGACCCTAAAGTACCCCTAGAAAGAAAAGCCCCAAAATTGACCCCATTTTGGAAACTATGCCCCTCAAGGAATAAATATAGTGATGGAGTGAATGCTTTGATCCAACAAGCGTTTCATAGAATTTAGAAAAGCATGGCTGTGAAACTGAAAAATTAACTTTTATTTCCAATATAATGTTGCTTTAGCCCTACATTTTTTATTTTCACAAGGGCTGACAGGGGAAAATGCACCCAACAATTTGTTATGCATTTTTTCCTGAATACGGTAACACTATATATGTGGTCGTAAACCTCTGTTTGGGGGCACGGCAGCATTCAGAAGGGAAGAAGCTGCATTGGGATTTTCTAACATATAATTTGCTGAAATTGTTTTTAGGGGCCATAACATTTTTATTTTTTCTCCAATGTAGCTGTGTGGCAGCTTGTTTTTTTGCAGGACGGGCTGCAGTTTTTATTGGTATCATTTTGGGGTACATATGACTTTTTGATCACTTTTTATAACACTTTTTGTGGAGGTGAATTGGGTAAAGATGGCACTTGTGTCAGAGTTTTTTATTTTTATTTTTTATGGGGTTACTCTTGTGGTAAATTTGATATAATAATTTTATTCTGTGGGTTGATACGGTTATGGTGATACCAAATTTATATAGTTTTTTTTATATTTTACTACTTTTTCAGCATAAAATCACTTTTGTGTTTAAAATAAATTAGATTTTGAATCACTATATACTAAAGTCCATAATTTTTTTTCAACAACGTAGCAGTGTTGGGGCTTGTTTTTTGTGGGAGGGGTTGTAGTTTTTATTGGTATCATTTTGGGGCGTATATGCCTTTTTGATCACTTGTTGTTTATTTTTTTGGGGGAGGTGAGGTGACAAAAACAGCAATTCCGTCATTGTTTTTTAAATTATTTTCTTTCGGCGATCACCGGGTGGGATTAGTAACATGATAATTTTATAGATCAGGTTATTACGGATGTGTCGATACCAATTATGTGGTTTTTTTTTCCATTTTTTAATTACCTAAATGAACGGATGAGAAAAGACAATTTTTATTTTATTTTTATTAAAAATTTTATTAGTTTTTTTTACTTTCTTTTTACACTTTTTTTTTCAAGACCCATTTGGATCCAGTGGGTCTGATGGCTATACAGTGCATTGCAATAGTCATCTATTGCAATGCACTGTATAGTCTGTATCACAGTTACACTAAGGTTGATCAGGGTCTGATCCCCCTTAGGTTCATGGCAGCCTGGACACCTTTGTAAGGCGTATGGTTGCCATAGTAACCATCGGGCTGCTGCCATTGCAGCAGCGGCAGTCCGATGGAAGGGAGAGGGAGCTCCCTCCTTCTCAACCCCATAGATGCCGCGGGCGGCTACTGATCGCGGCATCTATGGGGTTAAACGGCCGAAATCGGTTCCAGCACCGATTTCGCCCGTAGCAGCAGAGTGTGAGCTGTAATTACAGCTGACACTCTCTGTTGATGGCAGTGGCTCCGATCCTGAGCCGCTGCCATCATAGTCAGCACAGAGGAGCGGGAGGCATCACATGCAGGGGGGAAGTGGCAGCATCTGGGGCCATTATCAGGGGCACCGGGGGGTACTAAATTCAACGGGGGTTACGGTGGCACACAGGGCATTTTACCTGATTTCAGGCTGCGATCTCCAGAGTGGAGATCGCAGCCTGGTACCGGCATTTTAACACTGAAGCACTCTGATTGGCACCTTGCCGGCTTCCCCGGTATCTCTGCTCTCCGGTAGAGCGGAGACTCCGGGGCTGTGACACTTTATTAGCCCCGGTTAGCAGCTTGGACGTGACTGTACGTCCAAATGCAGTAAATTACTTGCGATTTGGACATACAGTTATGTCCAAATGCGTGAAGGGGTTAAAAACACAGTTTTGAAAATTTTCTTGACGATTTCAAAAATTGCTTCCAAAATTCTTAACCTTCTAAACAGTTTAAAAAAAGTAAAATAAAATTTACAAACTGATGCCAACATAGCGTAGACATATGGAAAATGTTAATTAATAACATTTTAGACATAAGGGTTAAACATAAATCAAATTCACCACTTACATGGATTACGATGTGTCACGAGAAAACAGACTTAGAATCGCTTGGATCAGTAAAAGCGTTCCAGAGTTCTTACCAAATAAAGTAAAACATGTTAGATTTGAAAAATGGGGCTCCTGCATTTGGTCCAAATTGGCGTTTTGAGTTTAGAAGTTCGGTTTGGGTCCTGAACTTGAACCCGAACACCAAACCCCATTGAAGTCAATTGGGACCGGAACTTTGGGGCACTAAAATGGCTGTAAAAAAGTCATAGAAAGGGCTAGAGGACTGCAAAAGGATCCAAAATGGGGGTAATATGGTGCAATTGATTTGCAAACAGATGTAGCGAAATAACATAAAATACATACAAATTAAAAAATTAAAATCTTGAACCAGAAGGCGGAGGTCCAAGTGGAGTAGGAAGTTGAGGAGGCTGTAGACCTGGCGGTGTAGGTGGAAGAGGTAGAGGAAGAAGCCAACACTGTTAATGTTTTGTTTTTTTAAATGTGTCTGTCAATTCTGTGTGTGACCTGTAGCCATTTTTGGGATGTGGTAGGTATACTTCTCTACTCTGCAATATAAAACTTGAGCCAGGAGGTGGAGGTCTGAGTGGAGGAGGAGGCAGATGTGGCGGTGCAGACGGAAGAGGCGGAGGAGATTACCAAAGTGCGCTGTAGTGTAACAATGGCTAGGTGTGGCCGCTATGCCTCTCTACTCTGGCCAAGGTATGGACAAGTCCTCTGGGATCCATGCGTGGAGCTTGTCCATGTTGGCTGTGAACAGGCGGATACACCTGTCTGTGATCACCCCACCCTCCTCCGTCCAAGTTTGGACAATACACTTACCGCAGGGCAGGCCAGCACCTCCAAGGCATAAAGTGCAATCTCAGGCTGTGTGCCCAATTTGAAGACCTAGAAGTTAAATGCGGCAGACCCATCAGTCAGTACGTGCAGATGTGTGGACACATTCTGTTCCACCATGTTGCTGAAATGCTGCCTCCTGCTAAGACGGTCCGTATCAGATGGTGGTGCTGGATATTGTGGTGTGTTGACTTTTCCACATTTCAGCCATGCTAACCCTCTCAGGTGCTGTGGGAACGCCATCAGTAGCGCATTTAACAATGTGTGCTTGTACTCGCGCATCTTCCGATCATGCTCCAGTGACAGAAGTGAGGACGGCATGTTGTCCTTGTAGTGGGGATCCAGCAGGGTGGCCACCCAGTAATCAGCACTGGTAAGAATGAGGGCAACTCGACAGTCATTGCACAGGCACTGTAGCATGTAGTCGCTCATGTGTGCCAGGCTGCCCAGAGGCAATGACAAGCTGTCCTTGGTGGCAGGTGAGTGGAAAGGCAGAAGTTAAGCTGCAGTGCAGACAGGCGAGCAGCAACAGAGTGAGAATGCTTAAAGCGCGCACTGATGGCCCTCAATTTCTGCAGCAACTCTGACATATCGGGGTAATTTTTCAGGAACCCCTGCACCACCAAGTTCAGCACATGCTTGCTCCAGGCAAGGGATGTGCGTTGAACCGGCTAGGCCCAGTGCTCGTGCGAGATTTCGCCCATTGTCGCACACCACCAGGCTGGGCTTGAGGCTCAGCGGCACCAACCACTGATCAGTCTGTTCTTCCACGCCCACCCACAGCTCCTGCAATGTGTGGAGTTTTTCCCACAAACATATGAGTTTCAGAACAGCCTGCTGCCATTTCCCCCTGGTTGTGCTAAAGTTGGTGCTGCAGGTGTTCCGCTGAAGTGATGAGGAGGCGGTAGAGGAGGAACAGGAGGAGGAAACAGAGTAGGAGGAGGGGGCAACAGGAGGCACTGAGAAACGTCCAGCAATCCTCGGTCGCAGTACGACATGCGCCAAACCGCTTTCCGCCTCAGGCCCAGCCACCACTATATTTACCCAGTGGGCAGTTAGGGAGATATAATGTCCCTGTTGTGGACCTTGCCACTGATGGTGTTGCGCAGCACACACCTGATTTTTATCCACCACTTGTTTGTGCAGGGCAGGAACGGCCTGGCTGGAAGAGTAGTGGTGGCTGGGAACCACGTACTGTGGAACAGCTGCCATCATGATGTTTTTAAAACTGTCCGTCTCCGCCAGATGGAATGACGGCATTTCAAAGGCCAGTAAATTTGCAAAGCTGGCATTCAGGGCCAGGGCTCATGGGTGGGTAGGGGGGTTCTTCCTCTTTCTCTCCAGTGTTTGTGGGATGGACAGATGAACACTTCCATGTTACAGTGTGAACATGCTGGGTGACAGTGGTGTTGGTGTGGCTACCACATCGTCTGTTGGTGGGGTGGCAGGTGCCCCTGTTGCTCCAGAGTGGGAAGAAGAGGCCGAGACAGCAGCAGAAGAGGGAGCAGGAGGAGCCTCAGATCTTTTGTGGCTCTTCAGGTGTCTACTTCACTGCAGCTCGTGGTTTGCAGTTGGATGCCAGGACATGCAGTTGGTGCTCAGGTTTAGAACATTTATGCCTCGCTTCAGGCTCTGACTGCACAGTGTGCAAACCTCCCATGTCCTGTTAGCACACTGCCTGAAGAACTGTCACGCCAGGGAACTCCTTTGCGCTGCCTTTGCTGTGGTATGTCTCTTGGCTCGTTGGGCAGTAGCAGGTGTACGGGGTGGGGGCCGGCCGCTCTGCTTTTGCACCCTGATCCCTCTTTTGCTGTGCGGCTGGTGCTGTGTGACCACACACCCCCGCCCAAACACACACACACCTCTTCCTCCAAACTGCACACCTGGACCTGGATGCCATGTGAGGTCTAGGACCTCATAATCCTCAGCATCATCTTGCATCCACACCTCACCCCTGCCCTCCTGGCTGGTCTGCACACTGCAGAAAGCAACTGCAGTTGACACCTGGGTTTCGTCATCATCATCAGAGATGTTCTGCAGTGGTTCTGCATCGTCCTCATCCTCAAACTAAGTGGTTGGGCATCAGTGGACTCAATCTCTTTCACTTCTGGGGCAGGGTTAGGTGGATGGCCCACAAAAACCAAGCCTGCAGAATCATTAAAAAGCATAAGAGACTGCTGCATGACTTGGGGCTGCTTGGCTGATGTGCAAGGGTTTCAGGTGGAAGACTGATGCCTGTGGGCCACCGGTGTCAACTTTGCGCTTTCAGCAGTGGACCGGGTGGAAGACAATGTGCAGGAACTTGAGGCACTTTCAGCCATCCAATCTACTAGCACGGTATTCCGGCCTACAAGGTAATGCAGAACGTCCTGTCGCCTGCATGCACCAGAGGAAGGTGTTTCATTTGGGCGTGTAGCTGGCACAGATCGACAACGTCCTCTCCCTGCAGTAGGAGCTCGAGCAGCACTGAGGCCACGTCCCCTAGTTGATGCTCCTCTCATTTTCTTATGGTCACCCACAAACTTGGCTGGAAAGGAGATGTATCTCACCTCAAAAAATAGGATTATGTCACCCACAGAATTAAGATAGATTAACTATTGTATTTTCGTGTCACGGATGCAAAGGAGGTGCTTACCACCACAAAAATAGGTAACACAATTAACAGACTGATTAACTATTATATTTCCCTGTGACTGTGGCAAGTTAAGGGTTTTGCGCCACAAAAAATAGGTATGTCTCACCGACAGAACTCCCGCAAAAATATTTATTCCTTGTCCTGCTAGAATGGTACATGATGTAATCTGTAGTGAATATCATTTTCTTACCAGTGTCTGTATTTGTGAGTTATATCTCCCTGATGCTTCTCATCTGTGTCATGTGACTAGCAATCAGACTCTCCAACTGACACAGCATCTTATGTGTGGACAGGAAGTCTGTTTCTCTGTGTATTTCTATGGGACCCTCAGTCTCATAGGAATGAATAGAGAAGTAACTGGCTTCCTGTCCTGTGTCAGTTGGAGATCAGATTGCTGGTCACATGACACAGCTACAATTAGAAGGGAGAGGATAGCTTGCAAATACAGTCATTGGTAAGAAGATTACATTCACTACAGATTACATCATGTACCTTTCTAACAGGTCAGAGAATAAACATTTTTGCGGGAGTTCTACTTTAACAGGCTGATTAACTATTAGACTTCCCTGTCACTGGCGCAAAGGAGTAGGATTGCACCGACCAAAAATGCCTACAAGTCACCCACAAAGCTATCTAAAATGATAAAAGCCTAATACTGTCCCTCAGTTCAGCAGCGTCCTGTCCCTACACTAGTCAAAGCAGAATGGCGGCACAACATGTGATCGGGCATTTATGCATGCAGGGTCACATGGTGTGCCAGCCAATCACAGTCATGCCAATACTAGGCATGACTGTGATGGCTTCCAATTGCCCACAGCTTAAATACTTCTTGATTGGCTGTGCTGCAGCCTTTTAATAAGCTTTATTTAACCCCTTCCCGACCGGCGCCGTACATGTACGGCGCTCGGGCGGTGCGGCGGGCGTCATGGCTGGCAAGTCTCTGCTGTTTCTAACAGCAGAGACTTGCGGCTACTTACTGCCATTGGCGGCGTCTTCAGATGGGCCTCATTTCTTGTGGGCCCCTCCTAAGACTTCCGATGGCGTCTGTACCCGGAAGCGGTGCGCTTCCGGGTGATGTACAGACGACCCGATTGGCCAATCGGGCCGTCTGTACACGCTATGAAAGCTGTAATCCTCGCTGGTGAGGATTACAGCTTTCAAAGTGCAATTCTTATTCTGGCCACTAGATGGCAGGCCAGGATAAGAAATGAGCAATCATGAGTTTTAATTCAAGATTAAAAATCAGAGATTGCTCATAGTGAAAAAATAAAAAGTACAATATATTAGCTTATATTTGAGCTGTCAAATAATAAAAAAAAATTAAAAAAGTTAAAAAATATATAAAAAATAAAAAAAATATAAAAGTTTAAATCACCCCCCTTTCCGTATAATTAAAAAATAAATACCTAAATAACAATAAATATAGACATCATGGGTATCACCGTGACCGAAAACGCCCGTACTTTTAAACTAAAAAAAAAAATTCCAACATGGTGAATTGTGTGGCGGAAAAAAGCGTCAAAATGGCCGTTTTTTGTCACTTTTTTTTCTAAAAAAAATTAAATAAAAAGGCGATCAAAAAGTCAGACACACCCCAGAATGGTATCAATAAAAACTTCAGATTGCCCCTCAAAAAATGAGCCCCCATACAGCTCCGTACACATAAATGCCAAAAAGTTATCGGGGTCAAGATATGACGACCAAAAAAAAAAAAACAAAACAACCAACTTTATCATTTTTTTTATCACTATCAAAACACAAGAAAAACTATACATGTTAGGTACCGCTGGATTCGTACTAACCTGTAGAATGAAAGTAACTGGTCAGTTTTAATGAACAGCGAACGCCGTAAATAAAAAACCCGGAAAACTGTAGCGGAATAGTGGTTTTTTTGCAATTTCACCCGATTTGGAATTTTTTTCCCGCTTCCCACTACACCATATCCAATAATAAATGGTGGCGTTTGAAAGTACAACTTGTCCCGCAAAAAACAAGCCCTCATACAACTATGTGAGCAGAAAAATAAAAAAGTTATGGCTGTATGAAGGCAAGGAGCAAAAAACAAAAACGCAAAACCGAAAAAACCTCCGGGGTAGAAAGGGTTAAAGGGAGTCTTTCACCTGTTTTTCACCAATATAACTAAGAGCATTGCCACACAGAAGGTTGCAGACACATCCCAGTGTCAGAGTAATCAAGCAATTTGGGAGAGCAGAAAGGTAGCCCCCAATAGTTCACCTACTGGTTGCCAAATTAGGTCTGAGCAGTACAGTATATACTGGAGAGAACAGACACAGGAGTCAGACATGGAGCCCTCCTGCCCTTAGAGCAGTTCTCTGTTTGTAGGCCAGAAGTCCAGCTTTATTTATACCTCTAGTTATGTTACAAGCAGACAGGTCAAACTAGTATAACCCACAGTTATAGTATTTGAATACACCACAATAACTGTCATATTGTCATTTGCTCAACCTGTGAATCTTGAGGAGCAGGATCTGGTAGAATGATCTTGTCTAACACATGGAGAACAGGATCTGGCACAGTGATCTTATCTTAACCCTTGGAGAACAGGATTTTATTACCCAGAGTCAACAGAAGAAACATCTGAAGAATGTACTGTAACCCCGTAGGCTCCTTTCACGCATTACATCATGAAAGATACCTTAAACTTTATTTTTCATAATGTAATAGTATAAGTAGTTACTCTCACACCAGTCATACCTGTGTGCACTTTGTGTCTGTGTTCCATGTCCAAGAAAAGCACTTTTATTCTGCAGGACAACAGCTCCCAAGTGCCCAGCTCTGCTGCTGCAAGTGCTCAAAGCAAACCAGACTGAAGAGGGGAGGGCTGTTTTAGCTGCTCATATCTTTGGATTAGTAGTATATAAAAAAAATGGTTCTGACCTTCTTTGAAAGCTGGCATTCCAAACTTTCAAATGATACCAAAATTATATCCAGTATATCAGAAGATATAGCTGTTAGAAATCAACTAGGGAGAGAAAGCTGTTTTTAGTTTCACTTTCAGCTGGGCACTTGGGATCTGTTTTCCAGCAGAATAAGTGCTTTTTGTGAACATGGAATACAGACAAATAGTGCACACAGGTATGTTTGGGATGTGTCTGCACTCTTCTGTGGGGCACTGCTGTTAGTTATACAGGTGAAAATTAGGTGAAAGACTCCATTTAAACTACTAACAACGAACATGGACACAAACTTTGGCACCAAAATCCATGTTTGTATTCAGTACCCGTACACCGTAATGTTTGGTACGGTCCCGAACGTTGCGGTCTGGGTTTTGCTCATCATTAAACAATACATTTAAACCCTGAACCTACCAACAACGATAATTGGCAGCATGGTGCCCAATCCCCTAACACCAGATTCTAGTTTTACTTTATTTTTTCTTGGCCTGTGAAATAAAGCAATTAAAGATAAATGATAAGTTCAACTTCTTTCTTAACAGTGTTAAATGCACTTCCTTATTTTTAATCTCCAGAGTCCACTGTTTTTTGGCACCACAGGATCTACAGAAGTAGGCCACCTTTACTGCCAACAAATTCAAATATTTAGATCCGCACTGCCAGTATCCCGAACCAGAAATCCAAAGCAGCTGGAAAGACAAAGCTCCTCTTATCCACACGAGCACACAGACAATCAGTGCAAGCTGGCCACGTTGCCTCTCTCTCCTGGTTTCCTCCTCCTGTAATCCCTCTCAGAGACAAACCAAAGAAGAACCAGTATAGTGAAATACTGCAACGCTAGGTTCAGCCAAGGATATTTATTATACTCACAGGATAATAAATTATATAAAACATGCATTATATAAAACATGCATATAATAAAACCAGATGTCCTGGCAAGCCTGACCCAGGTTTCGCCATGCTTTTTCAAGGCCCTTGGTATCTTCCATGTTATTGATCTTAAATAAAGCCCCTATTTTCATATTGGCGGGTCTTACATAGTTCATTCAAATGTTAAAGATACCAATTCCTTATAAATCACGTGTCAATAAATAAAACAAACATGCATAACAAATGTAAAATTACTACTAAAAATGCATTTATAATTCATTAAACATTTCCATAGGGCCTGTTCAGCCCACATCCATACCTTTCTTCATTCTTAGTCTCTTTAAACCGATCACATGTTTCTGGCAACCAATCCTCTTTGGAGTTCTCCCTTAACATCATTACTTAATACCATACTTGGGTTTACATATAAACCCATCCTTCTGCTTATAACAAACACACCTCTTCTTCATTCATAAACATGAGACTGCACACTCCTCTCTTCTGTTCACTTCAAGTAATGCATGGTTTTAGATCCAGGTCTATATTCAGACCATTAGGTTGGAGTAAGTTCATGCAGTAAATCCACTCCACCTCTTATTGATTGGTTTTACTGGATCTCCGCCTCTCCATTTCTTTCCCACTAACTGGACCCCGATACATTTCAAGCCTCTAGGATTTTTATTATGAATTTTTTTAAAAAACGCCAGTCTTAATAAAGCCGTAGGCCTCTCCATAACTTCAACTCTAGTTCTAAATGCTTCAGAGCTGTCTTATAGTTAGACCATTTTCCATGCCTAAACCAGGCATAGAAAATGATGAATGAGACAGGCCTCCCAGGCTGTCCCCTCTCCCGCCCACAATTTTAGATGTGGCATGAATTGCCTATTCCAATGACATCACATCTACATCTGAGGCGTGGAAAGCCTTGTTAGGTTCTGCTCTGTACACACAAATCATCAATGACCTTGCCTTCCTCTCAGTGTGGTGTTCTGCTGATTCTCTTGGACACTGACCTGTAGACGTGATGTCACCAATGATGCTGTGTCAAAGGGCGAGCTTTTTCCTGCAGGGCTACAAGCAGGCTTGTATCCATGGCAGGGATGGCAAATACTGTTTTATGATATTTTTAGTAAAAAAAAGAAAGAAATGGAAAAGTCCCATCTTTAGCACTTTTCTAGCAGAAAATAGAAAAGCAGAGAAATGGGTAAGGCACCTGTTGTATAAAATTGTATAAAATGTCTGGGGTCACATCTCATTGAGACCTGTAAAATAATCTTCATACTAAAGTTATGACAGAAAAATACAATTTTTATTATTGTTACTAAAAACAACAATGAAGCAAAAAACCATTAAAGTTTTTGTAATATGCTTAGTATGAAACATCACAAAACGGTATTTGGTATCCCTGTAATCCTAAGCTGTACAATTTAGTGAATATATTAAAGGGGTTCTGCAGTTGTCTAAAACTGATGATCTATCCTCTGGATAGATCATCAGCATCTGATCGGCGGGGGTCCCCGCTGATCAGCCGTTTGAGAAGGCAGCGGCGCTCCAGGAGCGCCGCGGCCTTCTTTGTGTTTACCACAGGCCCAGTGATGTCACGACTAGTATCACTGGCCTGGGCGGAGCTAAGCTCCATTCATGTGAACAGAGCTTAGCCCCGCCCAGGCCAGTGATACTAGTCGTGACGTCACTGGGCCTGTGGTAAACACAGAGAAGGCCGAAGGCAGCGGCGCTCCTGGAGCGCCGCTGCCTTCTCAAACAGCTGATCGGCGGGGGCCCTGGGTGTCGGACCCCCGCCGATCAGATGCTGATGATCTATCCAGAGGATAGATCATCAGTTTTTAAAAACTGTAGAAACCCTTTAAGAGCAGTCAGCAGATTTATTCTAAAGAATGGGTATGGAATAGATAGAGACTTTATGTAAACTTTATTAATTCTAGTTGTTTTTGTGTGTGTGTGAAGCTCCCACTTCAGCCAGCTCAGATTAGATCATTGCTAAAGCTAAAACCTATTTTAGATCACCAGTGGCTTTAGAAAACCCAGGTTTCAACAGCTGATCACTGACTTCTCCTGCTTATGACAAAGAAATTGTCATGAGGCAACACTTTAAGGCTAGGGCTACACGGCGACACTGGTCGCGCGACACCTGACGTGACCAGGATTGCTGAGCAGTGGTGATGCCATAGAAATGAATGGGAACGCCACGGCAGTCGCAAGAAGTCCAGCAGTGTTGGATTTCTTGCGACTGCTGCGGAGATCCCATTCATTTCTATGGGATCCCCGCTACTCAGCGATCCTGGCCATGACAGGTGTCGCGCGACCAGTGTTGCCGTGTAGCCCTAGCCTTAGAGGGAATCTGTCACCAGGAGAGTCATTGTCATACCAGACTGTCATGGGACGTCGCTTCGAGGTTTCTTGATACAGCAGCCAGACAGTCCAGGTAGAGGTCAGCTCTTTTATTTTTAATCCAATATAACAGGAATATCTCAGGGGATGGCCTCAACACATCATCCAGATCAGGCAATCCTCATACATGGTCCCAGGATCTGCCCTCAACTCAGATCCTGACCCTTTCAGTACACAAAGCAACTACACTACCACACCCAACTAATCCCCTTTGTATTCTCATCATTCCCTCAACCCATTGGTAGGTAACGGGTCCTTAGCTGTGATCTGTGCTCCTGCTGCCGGCATCCCCCTCCTGGCTCTGAGCGGAGCTTGCGCTCTGGCTCAGTGTTTGTGTGCATGTAGGGTGTGTGCAGGCATGTCTTTCCTTCTTATTTGAGGCAGCAAGAACACACCCTCTATCTTCCCCAGCCTATGGCTGGTCTGCAGGATGTATTTAAAGGCACCTCCCTCTACAGGAAGGCACCTGAGTGACTTGGTCACTAGCTTGTCAAGCCCTATTGTGTGAAGGTATTTTGTATGATTCTGCTTTACTCTGTACCGGACCCTGCTTATTATTTATACAGACCTTGCCTATTTGCTGGCCGCCCCTGACCTAGGACTACATTCATGGACTTTGCTTCATTGCTGCCTACTTTGACCTCGGCCTTCATACCCTGACTTTGCTTCCGCCTGATCAGCCTCTGGCCTCCCAGCACCTTCTGGGTGTCCCATACCACCTAGGGGTCAGTGCAGTGGGTCCACACCCAGGTCCTGATTCCCTGGTGTCCTAAACCCCCTCGGAGGTAACACCTGGTACATCCCCCAGGATAGTCAATTCTCACCTTCAGAGGTATTGTGAAGAATGCGGGGTGTACTTAGACATCGCCCTCTGAGGGATTTGGTCACATGGGACACCGGGTTTGCACCCGCTGAACACAACAGGCAGCTGGCCACCTCACCACCTCACTCATAGTCCATATGGATCCACTTCCTTTAGTCAATTTTTATAGCCATCCATTATCTGTACAGTCCATGGCTCAGTCATTTCCTGGCCCAGATCACTGTCTGGAAACATCATCATGAGGCACCAGGAATCTCAATATGGCTTTCAGACAGACCCCCACCATTTCCTCTGTGAGCAGCTCGGTTCACCAGGCCCAGTCAGGTGGCTTCCAGGACAGACAGTCCAGCCTATGATTTGGAGTCTCTGGGGTCTTTAGAGGCAGAATAAGGGGGACAGAGATGCAATCAGTTACAATCAATAAAGAAGTTTCTTGTGTCTCACCATCATGGAGGTCACTGCTGTTCTTGGGACCCATGTCTGGTCCTCCTTCTCAGGTTTACTTCTCCAGCAGAGTACCAGACCTAGTGTTAATGAACCACTGTGGCCTCTGTTCCAAATTAGTCCATTGACTCTTTGTACGGTATATCTCCTTGGCCTGCTTAATAACTTGCTCATGTCTTGCGTTTTGCAGAGCCAGGTCCCAACCCCGGAGCTAGTCTTGCTCTGTAGCCTCAGGTCCAAGACAATCTCCTCGTAGATTGCAACCGCTTTATATGTAATATACAACTGAATCTCCGGTCTTCCGTCCATCTCTAGATTCTGTGTCTAGTGATCCTTGCGGTATCCCACTGTTGCCAACCAGTTTGTCACGGGACATGGCCTTGAGGGTCCTCAACAGCCAGACAATCTAGATACAGCTCAACTCAGATCCTGACCCTTCCAGTACACACAGCAACTACACTACCACACCCAACTTCTTCACTTTGTATCTTCATCATTCCCTCAACCCATTGTACAGTAGGGGTGGGAGCAATTAGCAGCTCCCAACCATCCAGAATCTTCTGAAGGACTCCAGTAGATAGGTCTGTAGATCCATAGCTGATAAGAGGAGGCACTTTGTAGAAATAAAATGGACATGAAGCCCTGTCACCAGGGGTGTTGCTAGGATCTCAAAAGTTTTGGGGCCCAAGCCCCAATGCATATGGCCCAATTCTCTAAGTCGACCGCCCGCCCCCCCTTTCGCAGCAGCACTTACCTTTCACATCCAGGGCCTCCAGGTGACGTCTCCTTTGATGTAGATCTTCTCTGTTATCATCTTCTCCATTTCTGTCTGGACACATTCTCTCGGCCTCGTCTCTGCAGAGTTTGATACACGGACATCTTAGCTTCCTCACTTTTCTATCATCGTCTCCCAACCCGGAGTCCCCACTGTGTTATCCCGCTGCTGGCTGTGTCCCCCAATACCTCCAAATACTATCCTGAAGAAATATCAGTGCCCCCCAGAGTAATAGTGCTCCTCTTAGTCCCACCAATAGTAATTCCCTTCTAGAATGCCCTCATTAGTAATACTGCCTCCTGCAGTGCCCCAACAGTTATAACACTCCCCAAGAGCGCCCCCTCCTGTTATTATGCTTTGCCCTACAGTGCCCCAAGTATTTATACATCTCCCTATTTTATATTGCTTGCCCTGAAGTGCCCTCAGTATTTACAATGCCACCTAATGTTATAATGCTCCCTGTAATTATATTCCTCCCTTTAGTGCCCTCAGCAATGATGATTCCTCAGCTCCTCCACCATACAGTCCCAAGTAAATAAAATTATTTTCCCTCCACCGTAGAGTCCCATGTAAATTAAATCATTCCCCTGCCTTCAGCCCCCAATATACAGTCCCATGTAAATAACATCACCCCTCCCACAGCCCCCTCCAACACACAGTCCCATGTAAATAGCATCACCCCCTGAACATTCAGTCCCATGTAAATAACATCCCTCTCTTCAGCCCTAACATACAGTCCCAGTTAAATAACTACAACTCCCAGCATTACTCTGCCTCTTACACTGAGTAGTCCGCCCCTTCACTTACCTCTCCTCATAGCAGACTACAGCAGAGCTTCTTCTCCTAGAATTGATTTCACTGCTGTCCTCTCCTGTAGTGGTCACATGATGGTGACATCATCGCAGGTCCTTCTCACCTACTGCACCGATCACATGACCTGTCACCACAGGTCCTTCATCTCTAACAGTGCTTTAGATTCAGTTGTGTTGCCGTCCTGAGGATGGCAATACAATTGTATTTAGCTGGCAGGCCCCGAATGTTTTAACCTAGCGACGCCCTGCCTGTTACACAGGTGCAATACCTTGTAGCGCTAGCTCAGCTGAATGTAATGATACTTTTCTCTTTGCGATTCCTTGCTTCGTTTTGGACAAAAGGTATTTTCATTCATATGCAAATAACCAGTTTAGTGCATCGGGGTGGATCAAGCCATTCCTGTCCACCCTTGCTCCCTTAGCTTCCTCTGCCATCCTCTCCCTCCCTTTCTTAATTGACAGGGCCAGATTCCTGCATTGTCATCTTGCCTGGCCCTATCAATCAAGAAGGAGAGTGAGGGGTAAGCAGAGGAAGCAGGAGGAGAAAGGGTGTACAGAGTGGCTTAAGTGCACTTAATTGATAATTTGCATATGTAATAAAAGTACCTTTTCTTCAGGATAAAGCAATGGATTGCTAAGTGAAATGTATAATTACATTCATCTGAGCTAGATCTCACAAGTCATTATGACTGGTTTAACAGTAAATTTCCTGGTGACCAACTCGCTTTAAAAAGAAAGTGTACTGTTATCCCTATAAATATTAATCACAAAAACAATTCTACTTTCTTTTCTATCTTGTATAGTCAATATATGCACATGAAGTAATATATAAGTTGTAATGTCTAAATGTTTTATTTTATAGATCATGGAACATCTTTCAAAATTGCCTGCAATAGCTGTTCATGTGTTGCTGGTAAAGTGCGATGCTCGAAACGTCAGTGTATAAATGAATTTGGCTCTGATGGTGATCGAAGTATGTTTACTGGTAAGAAATTTTGTTACATTTTTTTTCTTTTCTTCCACCATGATTGCATGTGGGGCAATACGGTGGCTCAGTAGTTAGCACTGGTGCCTTGCAGCGCTGGGGTCCTATGTTCAAATCTGACCAAGGACAACATCTACATGTGCATGCGTGGGTTTCCTCAGATTCCACCCTTCATTTTCCAAAGGAACTGTGAAAAATGAAAGGTGCAATCTAGTTCTACTTTACACCAGTTTGATAAATCTCCCCCTTATTCTGTATCCTGATTCTTGGTATTGTCTTTTCCTCTGGTTAAATGTTGTTATAGAGTGAAATGCACCTTAAATGTTGTTATAGATTGAAAAAGATAGCTCTCATAAGGCTAAATCAACTCCTCAAATTTGAAAGTGTGTGATTTTCTTGTTATGTAGCACTAAATTATGTCAAAAATGTACTGCACATTTGGCTAAGGACTTAGTACTGTTATTAATAGATGAACTAAAAGACATCATTAGAAAGAAAATGATTCTAGCATTATCTGAAGTATCCATTTCCGAGCCTCTTCCTTCAACATCTAGGCGAGAGAGAGCAAAACACTTAAGGGCACATTAATCAAGACCATCGTTTTAGACGCCATTCTTAATAAACCCTATACCTAGCGGTGGGTCCGCTGGAGATATGAAGAGGCGCCAGCCTCTACATAACTTTGGCTGATCTTCCGCCAATTCTAAATGTAAGACAGCTTCATAGCTATTTTACATTTAGACCATTTTCTACACCTGAAACAGTGTAGCGTGTAGCGCTGCATTATTTTTTCACCTCCAAGCCCACCTAATCTCCTTTCTGCCGACCAAACAGTAAGAATGTCTTTTCAGTGCCCCCTAACAATAATGATGCCCCTTTAATGCCCCTCGGACAATATAATATCCCTTTAGTACTCCACAGGGTATGATACTCCTAAATGCACCCTCACAGCAGGTTGATCCCTTGGTGTCCCCACACATTATGATTCTCCTTAGTGCTCCTGACACATTGCCATGTTCCTCCTTAGTTCCTCCCCACAGAGTATGAATACCTTAAGTGCCCCCTTACAGTAGTAATGCCCTATCTCTGTCCCTTCACAGTTGTAATGCCCTCTTTGTGCCCCATTCACAGTAATAATCCCATTATGCCCCTTCAGAGTAATAATCCCCATTGTGCCTCCTTCACAGTAATAATGCCCCTTAATAGTAATAATGCCCATTGTACCCGGTTAATAGTAGAAATGCCCATTGTGCCCCTTCACATTTCCAATGCCTATTGTGCCCCCTTCACATTTGCAATGCCCATTGTGTCCCCTCCAGAGTAAAAATGCCCTCTCCACAGTAATAAAGCCCTCTGTGCCCCCTCCACAGTAATGAAGCCCTCTGTGCCCCCTCCACAGTAATGAAGCCCTCAGTGCCCCCTCCACAGTAATGAAGCCCTTAGTGCCCCCTCCACAGTAATGAAACCCTCTGTGTCCCCTCCATAGTAATGAAGCACTCTGTGCCCCCTCTGTATTAAAAAAAACCCACAGCACCTACTCACCTTGTCCCGTTCCTGAAGCTCACAGGCCTCTCTCCCTCTCTCCCCTGCAGACACAAATCGCTCTGCAGCACTGTGTGGGCGGATCTTATGCAAATTTCCAGGCTGTAGGCTCTGCCCACACCGGCGGCAACGCGATCTGTGCAGGCTGAACGCGCCATCAGAGCGCTGCCGCCTGAAGGAGGGGAGGAGCGCGGGAGCAGAGGGTGAGTGACAGGACTGCAGCTCCCCGGCGCTCCAGCAATGAGCACTTCCATCTTTATTGATGGAAGCGCTCATTGCTTTTGGACTCCGGCACCCTCTGACAGCGGACACCAGGCTGCGTGCAGGGGCCTGGACAGCTGGCAACTGCGGTCCGAGTTTGGACCGCCAGTTGAGTACCCCTGCTCTAAAGGGTTTTACAGAAATTTGGATTCAGAGGTATCATTAGATTCGGACACAGAGTTGAAAAAAATACGTATTTTCATCTGACTACTAAGGAATTGGTTGGAACTACCATGAATTTAACTGATGAGAAGGTTCAGAGAATAGTACAAGACGAGGTGTTCAGTGACCTAGAACAAATGAGAAGGAAGATTTTTCCAGTTCACCAAAAATTTCTTTGTTTTAATTTGTTTGGAACATTCCTGAAACTCTTCATTACTAGAACCATGAAAGCATTAAACGACTACTTTTTAATGAAGAGAATGAAAAATTGTGTGTGAGTGTGTCTGGCCTTAAAATCTGGCTGGTCCAGCTGGAGTCCTTACTAAAGGAAATACTCCCTAGAACACATTAAAAAAAAATATTTTTCACTATTTCTTAAAGCGGTATATTTTCTATCACACACAATGGCAGAATCTGTGGCAAGAACTTTGGCGCTTTCTGTAACCAGCCAGAAGAGCATTATTGTTGAAATCTTGGTGGGAGACCCTATAGTGTCCTAGGAATTTTTAGGAAACCATGTTCTCTTTTTAGTGATTTTTTAATGAATTTTTGCTCCCCTCTCCGCTCCCTAAGCTCCAGCAATGGTAAATCATGTCTGAGTGTCACTGACATACATAGCTATGAGTGAATGCCTGTTTGACAGTGTTAACAAACAGGATGTTTAAAAACACACAGAGCCATGGCATGTGTTATGCTTTTTCATATTCCAAAGCTTCCTAATAGGGGGCAGATGGTGTTTAAACACACACATGGCGAGTGGCTTGTTGGGGGACCAATCATCCAAAAATTATGCCTCGACAGGGTCAGAATGCCTGCCCATACGACATGCACATGTATTGTCAGACGAAAAAGTGCCTTTTTTGTGAATGAGCCTAACTTTTAATTGGGAGCAGCAGCAGTACAGTGTGGATTTGGAAGGGGTAGAGTATAAGAGACACAAGCAGGGGCGGATTAAGTGCATGATAGGCCCGGGGCTGTCTACCCAACTTGGGCCCCTCCCTTCATTTTATTTTATTTTTTTTTTTTGTATGAAGAGGCTGTGGTGCTTTGTGGTGCCATATGACATCTCCAGACTAAAAAGATACCCCAAATTGGCTCCTAAACTGAAAAATTTGGTTGCCAAATTTAAAATACATATAATTATAATAAAAAAGACTTGGAGGAGAATACAGCACCACATACCTCATCCAGGGACATCTCCTGTCATGTACTGGAGGCTAGGCAAGAAATAATAAAGAGAGAGTACTGTGCCCAAAATTGCATGAAGTCAGAGAACAGGGTATGTACCAGGTACAGGCCATAGTGTAAAGTAGGCCTGAACCTTGGCGTTGAGGTGGAAGGTCACTGCTGGCTGATTGGCCTCAGCCTGGCACAGCACATAAAAAAACTGCTCTATCATGTTGAGGAGACTTAACTGGCTTCTGCTGTGGCTTCTGGTGCTTGTAGTGGTGGGAGGGGGTGGAGAGGGGCTTCCCTTTCAAATACGCTGGTGGCAGGTGGCAACTTGCCGAAAGCTGTGGCAAGCTGCGTACACAGTGTTTCCTGATATTAAAGTAATTTGGCCTCCCTTTCAGAGAGAGGAAAACATTCCCCCATTTTCTAAAAACTGAACCGAACACCAGGACTTGACCTCTATACACAGTACAGTGTGAACTTGAACACCAGGACTTAAAGCTAAGGTGAAGTTGTTTATGTTCTGTTAAACCTGCCAAGTGTGAATAAAACACTGAGTTCTGGTTAAGAACTGTTAATTCGTACCTCTGTACTGCGTCTTCTCACCCTGCCTACCAGAATGAATCCCTACAACCCCCACAAAAAACGAAACATAATTCTGTCAAAATGAAAAAAAAAAAAATGTTCTTGCAGGTAGCTGCATTTGCGATTCTGCAGCAGCTGCAGCTGTGGTATAAGGCAGTAATTGGAGCTAGAGGTCACTGCCAGGCATACCCAGCCTCAGCTCTTCACTTCTCACTCCTGGGCTGAAAGCTTTCCCTGCCTTTCCTATTCTTCACAATTCTTTTTAGAACCTTTCCCTTGACTGTCCCTTACACAAGAATAGAAGCTTGATTGTGACTACATACACTGTCCCTAAGATCGTTTTCTGTCAGATACTGCTACACCTATCCACTCTTATTCACAGCCCAAAACAGAATGATGTTTTGCTCTTTCTGCAAGGGTACATCCCTGCCTGCTGCAGTACTGATTGGCTCATCACAGGCAGTACGGTGGCTCAATGGGTAGCACTGTTGCCTTGCAGCACTGGGGAGTTGCATGGAATTTGTATGGAAAAGGTTGATGTTAATGTATGTAAAGTGCTGCAGAATATAGAAGCGCTATACAAGTGCCTAAAATAAATAATAAATAAGATCTTGTCTGTCTGTCGGGCAGTTAGCCAGGCAGGGCTAGATGTTCCCCTCACTTCCTCTCAGGGTCATGTGAGCATCTTTCTTCTTCCTTCCTCTCCTCATGCTTTTTCCTGCCAACTGCGTGCTGTTTTACTGTATTTGTCCAAAGCAAACCTGAAAAGTTTCAGGTTCATCTGCCAGACAGACTTTTGGTGAATTTTAGAGATGAGCGAGTAGTGAAAGATTCGAAAGTTCGAAATTCGATTCGAATAGACAGCGAAATTCGACTATTCGACCGAATATCGAATCCCATTAAAGTCTATGGGAAAAAAATGCTCGCCACTTGGAAATCTCAATTCGACCACTTGGAGGTCACCAAGTCCACCCTGAAACCTCAGAAAAGGATGCCAACACTGCTGGAATGCAACTGGGACAGCAGGGGAAGCATGTCTGGGTGCATATAACGCGCCCAAGTCGCACTATTACGCCACTATCACAGCCTCTCAACAATACACTCCAAAGACAATGTAACCTCTCTGTAAAGTGAGACCATACAAGGAAACCTTCTTTCCTCTACATTGCCATGGACCCCAAGCCAAACTAGACAAAAAAGAAGATAAAATTCTGCACCCCTTAAAATCACGTTGCCTATGACAACCACAGATGGCATAGGCAAGGGGGAAAGCAATCAAGCCATCACTATTTTTCCCTCTGTTGCCATCCCTGCCTTGCCCAGGCACATGTCCCAAAACATCATCCACGCCCGAGTAACACGGTTACTGCAAAAGGCCATTTGACCACCACACTTTGGTTTGAGGCCGGGGATGCTACATCTCCCTGACGGCACACTGGGTGAATGTTGTGGAGGCGGGGACGGGCAAACCTGCTACCCCCACCCAAGTTTTGGGCCTTGGTTCTGTCTGGATTTCCGCAACCCTTACAGACAGCTCGGCAAACCCCTCCTTCTCCTTCTAGATTCTCCTTTTAAATCTGTCCACCACTCAGTCAAGTCCACAAAGTCCAGTCTCGTCGATAGCCTGCAGAAACTGCAGGGACCTCACTCTGACCCTCCTTCCTCCCACCCTGCCCAATGTTATCAACCCAGTGTTCCCACCCATGCAAGAATCGCAGGAGCTATCTGAGGATTTTGTTTGTTCTGATGCCCAAACACTGGAGCAAGCTCCATCTCTAGCTGATGGTGGTGTGGAACGGGCACTAAAGTGTAAAATGATTAGGGACGATGATGAGACACAGTTGCCAGCAAGGGAGGCTGTTGGAGCAAAGTGAGGCAGTGTAAGAGGAGGTGGTTGAGTATGACGAAGTCAGTGACCCGACCTGGCCCCAGTGTCATGTCTAGCAGGTAAAGCAGTGGGGATGTTGAGGGATGCGTAGGACCGCAAAAGGCAGGTAAGAGGCCGTGGGCTGGCCAGAGCTTCATGGAGAAGGCAGGCTAGAGCCCGCAGGGCGCATCTCTTCCCTATAACAGGCCCCCACACAAAGCTCTCCCATCGAGGGCTCTTAGGTCCTTGTTGTGAAAATATTTTAATGAGTGCGCAAAGTTAGCTTGAGGTGAGCCCCGAAAAAAATTATATGGAGCCCAAGAGGTGAGCCTCGAAAAAATTATTGTGGAGCCCAAGAGGTGAGCCTCGAAAAAATTAAGTGGAGGCCAAAAGAGGTGAGACCTCTTAAAAATTGTATTAAGGCCCAAGAGGTGAGCATAATAAAAATTGTTTTAGGCCCAAGAGGTGAGACCTCTTAAAATTTTTGAGGCCCAAGAGGTGGTCCCAAGAGGTGAGACCTCTTAAAAATTATGTGGAGGCCCAAGAGGTGAGACCTCTTAAAAATTATGTGGAGGCCCAAGAGGTGAGACCTCTTAAAAATTTGTAGGCCCAAGAGGTGAGCCTAAAAATTTTGTGGAGGCCCAAGAGGTGAGACCTCTTAAAAATTATGTGGAGGCCCAAGAGGTGAGACCTCTTAAAAATTATGTGAGGCCCAAGAGTGAGACCTCTTAAAAATTATGTGGAGGCCCAAGAGGTGAGACCTCTTAAAAATTATGTGGAGGCCCAAGAGGTGAGACCTCTTAAAATTTTGTGAGGCCCAAGAGGTGAGACCTGTTAAAAATTTTTGTAGGCCCAAGAGTGAGACCTCTTAAAAATTATGTGAGGCCCAAAGAGGTGAGACCTCTTAAAAATTATGTGGAGGCCCAAGAGGTGAGACCTCTTAAAAATTATGTGGAGGCCCAAGAGGTGAGACCTCTTAAAAATTATGTGGAGCCCAAGAGGTGAGACCTCTTAAAAATTATGTGAGGCCCAAGAGGTGAGACCTCTTAAAAATTTTGTGGAGGCCCAAGAGGTGAGACCCTTAAAAATTATGGAGGCCCAAGAGTGAGACCTCTTAAAATTTTGTGGAGGCCCAAGAGGTGAGCCATAAATATAAATTTTTTTTATTTACGGAGCAATTCTACGGCGGTTAAGGAGGAGGAGGTGGAGGAGGAAATGGCACTTCATACAGATGGCACTTCACTTTTGGCTGCTTTCCACGGTTGGAGAAGCAAAGTCCGGGTCAATCCACTTGCTGTTCATTTTGATTAGCGTCAGCCTGTCGGCACTGTCGGTTGACAGGCGGCTGCGCTTATCGGTTATAATGCCCCCGGCTGCGCTGAACACCCTTTCTGATAGCACGCTGGCGGCAGGGCAGGCAAGCACCTCCAAGGCGTACAGGGACAGTTCCAGCCACGTGTCCAACTTGGAGACCCAGTAAGTGTAGGACGCCGAGGGATCGGGTGAGGACAGGGGTACGGGTCTGCCAGGTACTCCCGCAACATCCGCCGATACTTGTCCCTCCTGCTGATAGCGGGCCCCGCAGTGATGGAAGTTGCACGAGGGTGCCATGAACGTGTCCCACACCTTGGAGAGTGTTCCCCTGGTGGCTATGGCCTGATCGATGTTGTGGGACTCTGGGAGACCCTCTCCTCTCTGCCGCCAGCGATGGTGGGTGGGAAAATCTCCATCAGTTCTGCACGAGTTCCCCTCTGGTATTCCAGCAATCGATTCGTCCTCTCCTCTACCGGAATAAAAGAGGAGACGTTATCTTTATACCGGGGGTCCAGGAGTGCGAAGACCCAGTACAGTTTGTTCTCCACTATCCGGACAACACGTGTGTCCCGGGAAAAGCAGCCCAGCATGAAGTCCAGCCATGTGTGCCAGACTCTGAATAGGCATGACGTCACTGCCCCCACCAGAAGGATCACTTGCCATTTCCTCCTCTTCCTCTTCCGCCTCCTCTCCGCCCCATCCGCGCTGAACCAATGGGACGCACACAGCCTGACTGGCTACCCTCGCCGCCAGCATCCTCCTCCTCTTCCACAGCCACCTCCACGTCGTCCTCCTCATCCTCCTCCTGCAACTGCCACCGAGAAGCAGACAAAAGTGTGGTCTGACTGTGTAGCTCCGTTGCGGTCTCCTCCGACCCCCGTCTCCTCTGCGTGCAATTGCGTTCTCCCTTATTGCGATGAGCGATTTCTTTAAGGACGCATAGGAGCGGGATGGTTACGCTCACTATAGCGTCCTCGCTGCTGACCTTCTTGGTGGAACTCCTTAAAGATACGCAGTACATCGCATATGTCTGCCATCCATGGCCACTTGTGGTTGGCCAAACTGAGGGAGCTGAGTTGGAGGCACGGCGTGGATTCATAATCTGGTTACTCCATCAATGCTCTCTGCTGCTCACACACCCTGGCCAACATGGAATAGGTGGAATTCCAGCGAGTCGGCAGGTCGCACAGCAGCCCGATGTTCAGGCAAAATGGAGGCGTTTGCTGGAGTTTTTTAGGCTAGCAGCAGCTACAGTTGACTTCCGAAAGTGAGCGCACAAGCGCCGCACTTTCACCAGTAGCTCTGCCAGGTTGGGGTAAGTCTTTAGAAATTTTTGGACTACCAGATTAAAAACGTGGGCCAGGCATGGTACGTGATTGAGTTCGGCAAGCTCCACCAGGTTACGGCCGTTATCGCACACGACCATGCCTGGTCCTAGCTGCAGCGGCGACAGCCACATCTCCGTCTGCTGCAATATGGCGTCCCTCACCTCTGGGGCGCTGTGCTTCCTGTCGCCCAAGCTGATGAGCTTAAGCACCGCCTGCTGACGTCTCCCCGCGCCAGTGCTGCAACGCTTCCAGCTAGCGGCTGAGGGCGATGTTAAGGCAGAGGAGGAGGAGGAGGAGGGGGGTTTATCAGAACCCATGCTGGCAATCTTGGGCGGGGGTGGTAGGTAGGCCGTCTCTGTTTGCGACCCCGTCCCCGCTTCCACAACATTCACCCAGTGTGCCGTCAAAGAGATGTAGCGTCCCTGGCCGCAAGCGCTTGTCCATGAGTCGGTGGTCAAGTGGACCTTTGCGCTGACTGCGTACCTCAGGGCCCGCCTGATGTTACGCGACACTGCTGGGTGGCAGGGCGGGGGACGGCACTCCGGGAAAAGTAGTGGCGGCTGGGGACGGAAATAGCGAGGTGCGGCAGCCGCCATCAGGTCGCGGAAGGCCTGCGTCTCCACAAGCCTAAACGGCAACATCTCCAGGGCCAGCAGTTGGAGAGTGGCAGTTTAAGGCTTGGGCTTGGGGGTGACTCGAGCGTACTTCCGCTGCGGCTCGAACGCCTGCGAGATGGACAGTTGATGGGACGAGGAGTGGAAGGTGTGCAGGCGAAGATGCGGGGGAAGGGGAGGCTGAAGGAGAAGGCCCCAAAGTAGCCGAGGCAGAGGCAGATGTGGAGGTGTCCTGGCTGGAGGTCTGGACCGCAGTGGCAGCACACAAAAGGGGAAGAGGCCAGTGGCAGGAAGACCTTGCGCAGGTTGTATTGCGTTTGCTCTCTCCCACTCCGCCCAGTGCTTGACTTCCAAGTGACGCCGCATGCCTGAGGTGTCAGATTGCTCTTCTCAGAGCCCCTACTCAGTTTTGAGTGGCAGAATGTGCAAACCGCGCTCAGTTTGTCATCCGCACAAAACATTAAAAAATCTCCACACCACAGAAGTACGAGGCCTCGATGGGGAGCTTCACGCGACTGCCCGCTGCCGGGAACAGCTTCGGCCCTGCTGGCTGTGGCCTCACTTCTCTGTCTGGACTGTCCTCTGCCTGTGGACATCCTCTGCCTGTGGAGATCCCTCTGCCTGGGATCCCTTGCCTGTGGACATCCCTCTGCCTGTGGACATCCCTCTGCTCTGGACATCCCTCTGCCTCTGGACATCCCTCTGCCTCTTGCTGCCTTTTTCGGTGCTGCGCAGACCACCACCTCTCCACTGCTTTCCCCGCTGGACATCACCCCTGGCCAAGTGGGGTCGGTCATTTCGTCATCCACCACCTCCTCTCCACTTCCTCACTCTGCTCCTCCTCCTGCCCACTGGACATTCCAACAGCCTCCCTTGATGGCAACTGCGTCTCATCATCATCATCGCTCATGATAGCAGATGCTGGTTCAGGGTCCACATCAGCAGGAGATGGCGAATACTCAAGTGTTTGGGCATCACTACAAACAAATTCCTCTGCTAGCTCCTGGGATTCTTCCGGCACATCTGAAAAAGGACCCGAAAAGAGCTCCTGGGAGGGGTCAATGGTGGGATGACTCTGTTGGCCAGGTGTGGAGGAAGGAGGGTCAGAGTGAGACTGTGTGGATGACTGGCTGGTGGACAACTGTGTGGAAGCGCTATCGGCTATCCATTGCACCACCTGTTCAACCTGCTCAGGCCTCAACAGCAGTGTAACCCGCCCTCTGCTTAACTGTCCCATAAAGGCAGGGATTCTGGATGAGTGGGATCCTGGCTGACCCTCACCAGCACGCATTGTATCCCCACTGGCTTCAACAAGGCCACCAACAGCATTTCCGCGCCCCCGTCCATGTCCGATTCCGCTAGCCCCCCTCCGCATTTTTTTTTTTGGTTACAATATTTTTCACAGCCTGTATAACAGTTCAGACGGTGTGTATTAACAATAATATTATTTTGCAAGAGAACGCACAGTACAGTGCCAATTAAAGGCCTATTTTTTATATTTCAAGGTACACAGCCGTGTACTAACTGATCAGACGGTGTATTACACCAGGTATATAAAATTTTGCAAGAGAACGCACAGTACAGTTGCCAATTAAAAGGCCTATATTTTATATTTCAAGGTACACAGCCGTGTACTAACAATCAGACGGTGTGTATTGAACACCAGGTATGAAAATTTTTTGCAAGAGAACGCACAGTACAGTGCCAATAAAAGGCCTATTTTTTATATTCAAGGTACACAGCCGGTACTAACACAGACCAGGTGTACTAACAGATCAGACGGTGTGTATGAACACCAGGTATATAAATTATTTTGCAAGAGAACGCACAGTACAGTGCCAATTAAAAGGCCTATTATTTTATATTTCAAGGTACACAGCCGTGTACTAACTGATCAGACGGTGGGTATTAACACCAGGTATATAAAATTAATTTTGCAAGAGAACGCACAGTACAGGTGCCAATTAAAAGGCCTTTATTTTTATATTTCAAGGTACACAGCCGTGTACTAACTGATCAGACGGTGTGTATTAACACCACGTATATAAAATTTTTGCAAGAGAACGCACAGTACAGGTGCCAATGAAAAGGCCTATTTTTTTATATTTCAAGGTACACAGCCGTGTACTAACAGATCAGACGGTGTGTATTAACACCACGTATATAAAATATTTTGCAAGAGAACGCACAGTACAGGTGCCAATGAAAAGGCCTATTTTTATATTTCTAGGTACACAGCCGTGTACTAA